>PVJL010004676.1:0-85356 GCA_004026885.1 Lyroderma lyra
TGTATAATAAGTTCACCACCTAATGTGACTTCTCTTTCCATCACCTTATATCTAGCTTCCCCCACTCCTCTCCCACCCCCTCCCCTTTCTCCGCTCCCTGACCCACTCGTCCCCAAATAAACATTAAACTATTGATTGTGTCCATGGGTTATTTGTTTGTTCATTTCTTTTTTCTTTGTTTTCAATTTTATATTCTGCATATGAGTGATATCATACAGTTCTTTGTTTTTTTCTGTCTGGCTTATTTCACTAAGCATGATGATCTCCAGGTTCATCCATTTTGTTGTAAATGGCAATATTTCATCTTTTCTTACAGCCGAGTAGTATTCCATTGTGTATGTGTACCACAGCTTCTTTATCCAGTCATCTGTCACAGGGCACTTTGGTTGTTTCCATGTTTTGGCCACTGTGAACAGCGCTGCAATGAACATTGGGGTACATAAGTCTTTGCGGATACAAATGGGTTTTGACCTTTAATAGGAGCCTGTTGAAGGGACTTCAAGTGCCAAAGGTCAAGTCTAGAAACTGCCCCTGGGACTACTTAGAAGGGGATTTTATCCACCCACTGTGCCACCAGAGGAGACTCCACTTTTTTTGGTGGGATAAAGGATGTGGGCATTGACTGTCACCCAGATCAAAGTGAGGAGCAGATGGATTCTACTCTGTAGGACGTGCTGTGGGCCTGTTTGTCCACCCATCTGCACAGGGAGGGCTTATGGAGGTGTTGAAGGAGAGACTGCATTTTGTGCCTCATCCATCCATCTCATCGCCTATACAGTGTGGGGTCTCCAGTGATCCTGCAGTTTCCCATCACTCTTGTCACTTACATTCTTGCAGACTTTGAGTCATAGGAGTATATCTTCATAGTACTTGATCTCTTTGGAAAATCCAGAAGGCACTGCCACATGTATTTCTAGTCCCACACAGAGTACCTTAGAAAGTGTTCTTGAGAAAAGCGCATTCCATACGGAAGTCTCCAGATGCACCTGAGGTACCTGCCATTGCAGCTTGGGCTCCAGCCTTTGGTGTCTGGGAGGCTCAGCCTTTTGCAGACATTGGAAACATTTCAGTGTGTATTTTTTTTTTTTTTGGACATTTGTACTGTTTTCTAAGCCAGTGAGCTCCAGGTGCTGAATTTTGTTTCTTCTGGACCCCAGTGGCCCAGTCAGTTTTTGACCAATTGAAGTTGGCACATCTAATTCCTGCTTTGATTCATCTTATCTTGGATTAACATTTGTGATGTCAGTGAAGCCTCTAACCAGACCAGATCTTTCTCATGTCATGGGACTCACAATCTTCTCTATCTTTGCCTTCTAGTCCCAAGATCTGACCCAATACAACATGGCCATGACATCTGGAGTTGAAAATTGTTAGTCCCTGAAACCAGTGTTTAAAAAAGGGTCATATCTGTATCAGAGGGACAGCTCCCTAAGCATTTCTGCTGTGTCCATCGTAAGTGAGGTTGGCCTCATACCTTCTAACCCACTAGTTCAGCTCTTATGAATTTACCAAGTTACAACTATTTGACAATAACAGTTACATAAATTCATAAAGAGATTTGTTGATGGATCCTCTAATCAAGAAAAAAAAGTCTCTAAGTAAACCTTATTTTGCAACCAAACTTCCAAGCCACATTTCCTGCTAAAATAATTGATAATCAACAACAGGGTTAAAAATGATCTAATAGGGATTACACATTCTCTGTTTATGAGATCTGGGTTCTAATTGCAGCCTTTCCATGGGAAATAAATATAAAGACCCTCTGTTCTGTGCAGTTTGGCCTGTCCACTGTAACCCCCCACTCCCTTTTTCCCACGGTGGAAACTCTGTTAGTTTTTAATTCCACAATGCCCAACGTAGTGTCTTGTACTAGCAGGTGACTGAGTGAATGAATGAGTAAATGGTACTTTCTCTAGTTGTTTATGGTCATGATTTATGCTCCTCTTTTAGTTTTGATGGTTGGTTGACTTCCAAGAGGGAAAGAATTAATATGTACCAGGTTTTTATAATACTAGTAATATTGTTTAAAAATTAGGCGTTAAAACTCTTGACCATAAGTGCACCAACAAATCTGTATTTCTGTAATAGCATAACTTGTAGGTTGACCTGGACAGGAATAGTTTCTGAGCCATTTCACATTGTTTGGATTGTATTGGATTATTGCTGAGTGATCCAGAAGTGTGTGCTGTCCCCATTAGTTAGGGGTTGCAGGAAGAAACTTGTCCCGTCTGGGTCTGGGAAAGGAAGAGTAGCTGATGTGGGACAGTGGAGCAGCAATAAACTGAACTGAGGAGAGAGAAATACTGTTTTAAAGACAATCTCAGGCAAAGCTGTTATATGTGGCAGGTTGTAAAATAGTTCCTGAGTCATAGAACTTTACCTCTGGGCAGTTATATAAATATTCATACAAATGTCAGTTTCTACTTCTGTGGCCCTGATAAGATGCCCTAGGGTCTGTGCCTTCAGGATCCAGGCTGTAGGGGCCAGGAGACTCTTTCTTCAGGCCATAGCCAACAGGATGAATTTCAGTCATTTTAAAATCCTGTCAAGATTCAAATTCTGAGGACAGAGCCTGGAGCTTGGGGTAGGTGCCCACATCCTAGGTGACAGATATGTAGATCATGAGCCATGGTGGAGGGAGTGGGTGCCAGGCAGGCTGAACCCCCCGATGTTCACTCTCTTGACCTGCGTGTGTGTTACATGCCCACTTATGCAGAGCCCATTTTTTCACCTGTATACACACATACAGTCATAGATAAACATGCACATATGAGGGGTGATCCCAAAAAACTCAGAATTATCTTCTGGAGGATGGGCATCTTGTAGTACAAGCTTCCCTTGTAGGTGAGTGTTCTAGGAGCCCATCTGCATCCGTGTACCAGCTGGCGGTGGTGTGAGAGGCTGAGTTCAGCTTCAGTAAAATTTTTTTAGAGTCTCTTTCAACAGTTTGCCCATTTTGTGATGGGTGACTTGCACAAACAACGTGCGGCCTGACAGCGCACCTGCCCACACTGCGCTGAGTGTTTTGCAGTTTTATGACCCTGTGCCCCACCCTCCCTATTCACCTGATCCTGCCCTGAGTGAGTCCTTTTTTGTTTCTCCAGATGAAAATGTCCTTAAAGGGAACCATTTCCCTGATGTGGAAGAGGTGAAACAAAAAACGGTAGAAGCACTAAAAGGCATCAAAATTGAGTTCAAAAACTGTTTTGAGCACTTGAAAAAGTATCTCAATAGGTGTATTGCATCAAACGGAGAGTACTTTGAAGGTGACTAAAGTTTAAACCTATAAGAATAAATACACTTTTTTTAAATAAATAAACTTTATTTTGGGGGAGGGTCCCCCTTGTATATCTAGACAGGAAGGTACTCAGGCAAAGATGAGGAAAGACTGAAATTTGTATTAGCATTAATAGCCATTTTCACAGACAAATACAGGATATGCAGAGACACATGAGTACATCAGTAAGCGTCATGTGTACAAGTATACAGGTGATAGCATGTACAGAGGTGCACATATAGACATGTACATGGAAATACATGCACAATTACAGACAAACTCCTGACTACATGCCCATGGCAAGGTGCATGGGTGCTTGGAGAGAAAATGAGCCGAGGAAGGGAGGTTGCAGAGTCGAGGATGAATAAAGGCAAGGGAATGGAGGGGTGACAGAAAGGAGAGACAGTAAGTGCCATGGGAGTGCATGGGGTTCAGAATTACATGTTCTAACAAAGTAGTTGGCTGGACTTATAATTTGACTTTGCGTGTCTGCTTGTGTTCTTTTCATAGGCCTCTTGGCTCTGTTCCTTGTCTGTGTTCACTAAGTTTGATCAGAAGGGCAGCGTGATGCCACTCGATCTGCCTGTGTTACTGGGACAGCTTTTCCCCCATTTTCTTGCCTCACGTCCTGCCTCTCATCCCACCACACTGCCCTGGCCATATGGTTGTTCCCCAGGAGGGCAACCATGGTGAGTTCTCAGGAGTATCTTATGCCTCTGTGCCTTTGCCCATGGTGTACCTGTGCTCCTTCTGCTTGGAGTCCTCTATCTCCTTATTGGCCTGGTTCCGCTCCTCCCTCAGAAGTCCCAGTCCAGACATCATCTCCTCCAGGAAGCCTTCCAGAAATCCCAGAATACTTTAGATGCCATTTGTCCACGTGCATCCCTGTTAGAGTACTGATCCTTCTGTGCTTAATTATTTTCTAATTAGATTGGAAGCTTCTTGAGGGTAGAGATAGTGCATTATTCCTCACCACCTAGTACCAGCCTGGCTCTCAGTAAACATTTGTTGAGTCCTTAAATGGAGAATTGAAGGAAGGAATGATTCAATGGATGAATGAGTGATTGGATGAACGAAAATAAATAATGACTCGGTGAGGTCAGTACCCTGGACTGGTAAGCCTCTTGTCTGAATCATAACTCAGAACTCCCTTTCATACCCTCTCCTCTTCCTTGAAGATCTTAGTGACCTCCATGTGGTTGAACCTCAGAACTTTGTCTGCTTAACTTAAACCCCTGCAGACGATTCACTGTCATTTAAAACTCAATACTGTCAATTTCCAAGTTCTCTGCTTGTCCCTTTTTTCTCTGATGGGCTAAGGAAGGAAGGTTTATATTTGACTCTGACGATAAATAATACTCATTTATATATGCTTTGAAAAATACAGAAATATATTTAGAAGAAAATAAACATCTTTATTTTTATCTAACAATAACTATTTTATAAAGTTTGATGTGCATCATTCTCGTCTTTAAAAATGTACATACGTGTGTACATAACAGACTTGACATTTTTATAAAATGTGGTCCTGCTGTCTATATAATTTTGTACCTTGCAATTTTCACTTTCTTGAAAACATTTTCCATTCTATAATAGTCTTTAAAATATTTTTTGGTGGATGCATCGTCTTCCTTTGCAGAGCAGAACTTTTCAAGCCATTCTTTAATTGTTGGGCATCTTTATTGATACTCATTCTTGCCATTGTATACAATGCTGTGAGGGACCTCTTTGTACATAGATCATTGAGCTTCTGCTTAGGATGTGTTTATAGAAGGAGAATAGCTGGGTCAAAAAGGATAGACTGTAAAAGAAAGAAAAAATTCCGTGTGTGTGTGTGTAAACCAGAATGCATTCTATTCCAAAATATACCCTCTGGGGTGGACTTTTAGAAATAGAGTTACAGTTTGTAGAGTTCACCAGTTTTCCCGAAAGAGAACCTGGGTGGGACTGTTGTTTTTCCAGCCTTGTTGTCTGCTGATGTTCAGTTACATCTCATTGTGAATAGGTGCTTATTCATAAAGGGGTCACCACTGGAGCTCAGGAGTCAGAGGGGATTTGGCATTGGGAATCTTGGCCACACCAGGGATGTCCACAGGCCAGCACTCTGACTTCCTGCGGGACTGATAACATATATGATCTGGGGTGAAAAGACAGGAGCTGGAGGAACAGAATTCTCTCTTTGGGGACATATCTGCTGTCACCCAGCCCAAGCTGTCTTTTCTTTATGAAGCATCTCTTCCTTGACTCTCCTTTGTGCTATAACTGTATTTATTGTCTCTATTCTGATGGTTCCTATCCTGTATTTCAGTGATTAATTGATTGATTAGTTATTGTGGTAAACATATAGACCACGGGATTTACCATTTAACCATTTTTAAGTGTCCAGGACAGTGGTATTAAGTACATTCACGTCGTTGTACTTACCCCAGCCATCATCTCCATCCATCTCCAGAGTTTCTCATCATCTCATACTGAGACTCTTACAATGACTTATTTTTGGTTCTGGTTTTACTACCAGTCTATGAACACTGCAGGGTCACGGACAGTGTTTTCAGATCCCACAAATCGAGATGGGAAGAACAAAGAGCCTAGTTTGCATCTTGTCTGGGAGTTTTAGAATTAGTATGTTTCTGTAAACAAATCCCCAACTTAGCATTTTGCCAAAAATTTAAACAAATAGAAATAACACGAGAGAGAAGACAAGATGGCGACTGGAGAGGAGGTTCCTAAAGCCTCTCCCAGAAAACACAATTGAACAGCCATCCAGGAGCCAAGAAAGAGGACCCTGAGTGACAAACCGGCTGTTGAGAAATCCACAAATCGCAAGTAAACACCTGAAGGCTGACAGAAGGGGGCGAGTCGGGGAGAGGGAAGGGAGCAGAGACCGACCACGCGGGATCAGGACGGGATCCCTGCTGACTATTCAGAGCTGCGCAGTTTGGGGGAGGGGAGAGAGACTGGGGAGCTGGGGACAGAAGGAGTTTGGGAGCCAGCCTCTGGAACTTTTGAGTGGTAGAAGGGCTGAGCGAGGACTCAGATCCTACAAATCTGTAGTGTCTCTGGCATGTAGTAGGAGCTCATCAGTGGTTGAATGAAGAGACAACAGAGCCACTTGTGTGGTGACAGTCTGAATCTTGGCTGGACTGTGTGGGGTTTTTCGTGTCACTCTCTATGGCACCATCAGCTTCTCAGGCATCATGTCTCGAATGCTCTGACTCTACTGTGATTGAATTAAATTGCATGAGTGCTCTCTGCTTCATATTCTTTTAGCAGCTTCTGTCTGGTACATTCATTTGCTCTTATTAGGAGCTAATTTTTATTGTTGTTAATCTAAGTTTTTATGCATACATCCTGTCTCCCTGTTTAGATTATTAGCTCCTTGCTGGCATAAAGCCTTGCACATAGTAATATTACTGCTGATTTCTAGTATAATATTTCATTGAAGCTAAGATGCAATCGGTAGGATGATGGTCCATTTATTTTCTGTACCTCTGGGAATGAAAAATCATAAAAACAACATTGCCACTTAAACTGGGGCAGGCACACTCTTAGTTGTAAATGAATCCTAATTTCAGTCTCTTAGAATGTGGAAAAAAGATGTGTCTTTCAATGGATCACAACAGATGTCAAGTGCTAATTTAGTTTAGTTTGTTTCATTGTGTGTATATTTGTGTATGTGGAAGGTAGGAGAAAGCTTATAAACGTCAGAGTAAATGGCCTTAAAATTTCCTATCATGAAAATTCCTAAATCCCATTGATTCTCTTCTTGGGACTGTGAATCACATACCTTTCCTTTTTGAATTTAGCACTAAGGCTTCACTCAAATTTCTTTCATAGTTTTGTTTTTCGCTATAGATTTTTCAGCTTCTTGTTGTGTGTGTTTTGTGGGTAGTGTTTCATGCAGGATGAATGACCTGTGTTTTAAGGGCCTCACCTCATAGAACCTTCTAGAACAGCAGTGTCCAACCTTTTGCTTCCCTGGGCTACACATAAAACACACTGACACTAACAGTTGCTAATGAGCTAAAAAAAAAAAAAGTCACAAAATCTCATAATGTTTTAAGAATTTGTGTTAGGCCACATTCAGAGCTGGCCTGGGCCACAGGTTGGATGTGCCTGTTCTGGAATGCTTCCTCGGGATCCAGCATCTCAAGATTATCACAAAGTGACAGCAGTGAAAAGAGCAAGAGTTAGTGTTCTCTAATGCAAAGTGCAAATTTTATTTTTTTTGTTTATTTTTATTATTATTATTTTTTTTATGTGGGTAGTTCCCTGGCTGGGAGTCGAACCCAGGCCTCAGTGTTGACAGCGCCGAAGCCTTAGCCACTACCACCAGGGAACTCCCAAAGTGCGAATTTTAATGGGTGAAAAATACATTTTTCGAGTAGAGTATAAATATTTTAAAAAGCGTCCCATTAGGTGATTATTATAGCAGCTGGTTAGTGCTTCAGGCCCCGGGAATTCACATCAACAGTTTACAGTTCCTCCGCCTCATCTGGGACTGACCTTCAGGAACGTCCCTGGATCTGCAGAGCCCTTCATTTATACATGGGAACTACGTTTTCCCGAGTTTACTAGCCGAGAGGAGCAGGAGCAGGAGCAGGAAAGCATGTTTGTTTTTATTTGCCCTCAAACCTATTTCTACTTAAGAGCCCTGATTCTTAAAATATGCATTTGCCTTAGCCTGATTTCTTTTATGTGCCTAATCTTGTTTAGACATAGAACCCCGCATTCTTAATTTTGTATTAATAATTATGCTAATAATTGGCATTTTTTGAAAGTGTGCTCTGTGTTAGTTCAGTGAATCTTGATCTTGTGTACATTAGAATAACATGGGAAGTTTTAAAATCCAGCCTGGACCCAGACAGATGAGGTTAGTGTCTCTGGGAGTGGAGGCCGGGCATCAGTGTTGTCTTTAGCACCCCAAGGGGTTCTGATATGCAGCATGGTTAGCCCTCACCATGCATTATCTTATTTAATCTGTCGACTGACCCCGTGAAGCATGTATTCTCCACTCCGTTTTATAGGTGGATTCACTGAGGACAGGATTGACTAACCCAGCATTAGTGGAGACCCGGCCCCACTCTGTCTGATTGCAGACACTATTCTTTCAATATGAATTAGTTATGCCTTGGAGCCAGACGGTGGGATTAAAACAAAGCAGTTGCGTTTTGCAGTATTTATAAAGGCAGCTCTTTCACATGAATTCAGGAACACCTTTTACAGTCTTGGCCATTGTGCAGACATCTGTATCATGTTCTTTCCTCTTGTAATTTGCTCATCATGACGTATAGTCTTCCTGTTTGTGCTGAATTGGCATTTTATTAACTCGGATTGTCCCTGAATGATCCTAGAACATTGGTTCCCAAGCGGAGGTATGCAGACCCCTGGGGGTATGTGCTGTGCCATTCAGTAGTTGGCGAAAAATAATCAGTAATGGCAAAAAAAACAAGTCAAAAAATTGCAAAATGTTAGTTATGAAACAATAAATGTTAAGTTCGAATCACCATTAATGGAGATGCTTCAAAATGAGATCACATCAGTGAATGATGATTGGTGAGGGCGTGCTATGAACCCTTCCCCCAAACCGCTCTTCTGTTAGTCATTACACACAGTTTCAGAACAATCCATGTGCGACCTTTCTAGAACTTCCCCAAACAAATAAATACATCCATAGCCAGACTCATCAGTTTAGTTATTGACTGAGTACTCAGTGCATGGTCTTCAATTGTGATTCTTTTCAAGTAGTTTTTTTATTTAATGTTTAAATACTGGATCATCATTATCATTATTTAACTGTGTTACAGATACTGTTAATATTAAATCTGTGGTTTGTACTTTTAGTGTAGTGATTTTTCTTTCCTTATTACTTCATTTCCACTATTTTACATTAAGGTAGGCTCTGAAAGAAAGTGTCAGTATTTAGAAACAAGGTGTACAATTTTTAGAAATGGGTTTACATTTGATCTTAGCCAAAAGGCAGAAAAGCGATGGAAATGGGTTTAAAAGGGGTACACAAGTGGAGAAAGGCTGGGAACCACTGTCCTAGAGGAATGACGTAAGTTTTGGTGCTTTATTAAAATCTTTTAAGTCAGTTGTTTTGTGGAGAAAGCAGGTGCTGTCATCTAACAGGTGGCCTTACAGCATAAGCCCGTGCATTTGTTCATCTGGGCGCAGGTTGCAGAACTGCAGAGATGGCCATAAACCGTCTCTAGGGCCAGCCAGCCTTGTGAGTGCCGACCTAGCAAAGAGAAAACGTGGACAAGGAATGTCAACAGTGCGTTCCAAGAAAGGCCCTGGGAGGGGAAGGGGAAGAAAATGAGAAGCAGTGTCTGCTGTAGCCACAGGGTTAAGGAGAAAATGGTACAGGGGGGAGACCTCTGGTGTTTGAAGGGGAGAGGCAGAGATGGGGGAGGGGGGAAGGTCTCTGGAAGCCTGTATTCCAGTGATGCCATGTTTGAGCCTCAGGTTACACAGAGAGGACGATCTGTAGATGGGGGAGGGGAGAAGCATCTGACCTTGGGGAAGAATGGATGATAGGGAACTGTGGTGACAGATGGGCTGAGGTGAGGGTGAAGGTGATGGGGAACCTCCTGTGAGACAGTGCTGATAATTTCAGCGAAGTTGGAGAGGTGATCTGATGAGAGGGGGAGGTTTCAGCCTCAGGGCCGAGCAGGAGCAGAGCAGCTGCAATGAGGAAGGTCACTGAGCTGGTGGGCTGGGTCGCCTCCCATCTTTAGCAGTGCAATAGGGGGTGGTGGGGAGCAGCACCTGAAGATACTGTTCTTTTGCTATAATAGTCTTTCATATGTCGCATCATCTCCTTTAAGTAGTACTTCAATGTAATTCAGATTCCAGAGGTGGTTTCCATTTGGCTTTTTAAGAATTCCTCTCATCACACAAAGCTCATAAAGCGTATTCTGTTTCCTTGAAGATTGGTAAGATGGAAGGAAGATTATGGGCAACCTTTCCTTTCTTGAACAGCTTAGTTGAGTGGCTTAACTTAGTGACCCACTTAGAGTGTTTAGATCTGCTAGAAGTGTTTTGCAAGTTTGATAAAAATGTCGTTTTTGAAGTTTGATGTGTCTCTAGCTCTACCTTTTACTTGTAACTTAAAGTATAATGTATATACACACAGAAAAGTACTCTTTAGGGGTTTAGCTGGGTGAATTAGCCCAGTATAGCTGTGTAGCACCATTGAGATCTAGAAACAGGACGTTATTGGTCCCTCAGAAGCCCGCCTTGTGTCCTTTCCCAGTCTCAAGTCCCTCCTCCAAGGTACTTCTCACCCTGTTTTCAAGCTGATGTTAAATTAGCATGCGTGACAGTGTCATACACAAATTTGAACACAGTAGAGTCCACCAAAGTGTTAGCTTGTGTTGCTGGGTAACTAGTTTATGTGCAGATCTTGAAATAATAGGGGCTCGGCCATCCTCTTGTAAATGTGGCATTAATTAGGAAGACTGTGGCTTGGCACAGTGTGTTGACTTCAGATCTGTTCATCGCTCTCGTGAACTTGCACACGCTGCCTTCATTCCCGTGGGGGCCTGGCTCAGATGTGTTGGCTCGCTGTGTGTGACACACCCACGGGTCTCTGGGAGCATGGTGTGTTACAGTCAGTCCTGGGACCTGTCGCAGTTCCTTGGTGCCCCCGGGCTCCTGCGTTCATCCCAGGGAACACACGCAATGGTTAGGTAACTTGAGGAACTCTTAATCTGGGGGCAAACATTTCCTGGTACTCATCTTGCAAGCTTGAGCCTGAAGAAGTGGTTTTGTTGGCCTGCAGATTTATTTATTTATTTTTCAATGTTGAAAGAATTGCCAACATTAAAAAATCGGGAGATTTCACATCAAAATGTGGATTTCCGTCTTCTCTTGGAATAACTGAATACCCACTCTCCTGGGGGTTAGTCTGTGCAGCCCCCTTTTCTTGATCGCATGCCCTTTATTTTCTGAGGTTCACTCTGGGGCCTTTTCTCTTTCTGGCTTCTGTTGGTGTTTGCGTTTAAGAGTCTCCTGAGGTTGCGAAAGTCAGGACTTTAAGAAACATTGCAACTTTTTGTAAGTTTGACTCAGTAACAAGCAACTGGACTATTTTCCAGCAAATACCAAGGGTGCCAAAAAAACATATACACATTTTAAGAGATGTTATCTGTGTATTACTTTTCGAAGTTAAATGGAATTACAGTAGCAATGTGTAGTATGATGTTCACTCAAAAGATGACATTAATCAAATGAATGCCAGTAGCATCACCATGGGATAGGCAGGACAGTCAGAAAAAAAAATGGCGGAAGCACAGTTGTTGATTGAGTAGCACAAGACCATTTTGAAGTGGCATTTTAAATTCTAAAGCCTTGTTTGAGTTTTCCCCATGTTCTCCTGACTCAATACCCCTTGACTTCTACCTACGGGGACTTTAACAGATGTGGTGTGCTGCAGAAAACCGGCTACACTGGTGGTACTTCGGGAAGAAACTGAAACATCATGCTCAGTGATGCAAGTGGACACTTTGGTCAGCGTTGCTCAGGCAGTAGTTGGCCGTGATCAGAAGTGCCTGGATGCTGATGGGAACCACTGTGAGCACCTCTTGTAATTGCAGAAGTCAGATGTGACTTGTATTCATCTTTTGTTATCGGTATATAGTGAATATTAAAATTTTAATATAGTTTTTCCATTCCTAAAATGTGTACACATTTTTCTGGCACCCTCTGTGCAAGGTGGGAAAATTGATTTTGTGAACTCATTGGAGGAAAGGTGCTACATACCTCATGGCTGAATATAGCCACGGTCACCTTTGAAGAACTCCGCTTGGGAAGCTACGCACTGACGCCAGCGCCTGGTTCACCCTTCAGAGCAGTTTTGTTGGAACTCTTTTCCCAGAATGGCCATCAGAGCTGCTGTCGTGCCCCAAATCTGACAGTTAACGTTTGCGAACTTGCTGCGGTGTGCTTGCTTTGGCAGAACTGTATGACACCTTACCGAGTTGTTTGTACAGTGCTGCCAATGTAAGCACATGGTGGCAGGTTCGCGAACTTAATTGTCAGAATGTGGGTACGACGACATCTCTGATGGCCATTCCTGAAAAAGATCTATGATCTAAATCGTAGAGCATAAGGTTCCAGCCAGAATCAGCAGGCATGGTGTTGTCTTCTGTTAAAAACTTTTATTAATCTGACTTTTATTAGCTAGGCCATACTTTCACCTGGTTCAGAGTTTATTACTGGAGTGTGTGACACAGTCAGTTTTGAGACCCCCACCTGGGCTGTCAGACCGGGGGGTCTGGTGCACAGGTCTGGAGGCCAGCAAACCTGTGTGGAAATCCCAGTTCCATGTCTTACTAACAAATGGCCTTTGTAGGTTCTCCAACCCACCTGTGAAATGGGTTGTTGGGGAAAGGGGAAATTAAGTGACATAATACCTGAAAGGTGCTTAGTATAGAACTTGGCATATACTAGGCAGTCAATCAATATTAGCGATCATTGATGTTAATAAATTGATTTTTGTTGTTTTTCATGGTAGCTTATTTTATTTACTGTTTCATTTTGGGGAAATTGGTCAACACTGAGGGCCATAAATTACACAAGAAATTCACCTGGATGAACAATGATTCTACAGTGGACTTAAAACAGTGAGATGGGTGTGGAAGGGAGCAAATTTACTTTTGGTGCGAACTTGTTGATAAATAAAATACAAATGAAACACTCTATGGTTTTCCTGTAGCAGTTGGCAGTGGGGCTGCCAGGGGTGACTTACCTGTGCTGGTCAGCCACTTCCCCCAGGCCACTCCGTCCAGGGCATGTCAGTGTTTCTCAGCCAGGCAGTACCACCTGCAGGGCATTTGGTGATGTCATTGTCAGAACAGGGGGGACAATGGATGGGGGCAGGGATTCTAGAGAACAGAGGACCTCTAGATGCCTCTGTATAAGACTGCTGCAAGGCCTTAATTATTTTTTTAAGTTGAAGTTCTGTTTTTGAATATCTTTAGTCTGTGAGAGACTTTTCTTCCTGCCCCCATTGCCAAGGAAAAGAAGGAGTAATTGTATTAATGACAGTAGAGTGGTTTCAAATTCTCAGAGGATGCCCTGTGTTCCTTAATTTAAATAGTGTTAGTGATCAAGAGTCTTTTTCTCTTAGAGGCCACTGATTCCTCTAGAGAGATCAACCAAGGCTTACATACAAGTGAAACAAAAACATTTTTTAAAGAAAAATTATAATCAGTGTTTAAAAGCAGAGAATAAAAAAACTCACGCAGTCGCTGTAACAATGAATGTACTACATTATTTGGTTTTATTCTTATTTGAAACCTATTGAGGAACGGGAGAAGATGATAGGCAGTTGAGAACACAGGGCCGGGAAGAGGCTGGGAGAGGATGGAGAGAAATGGGGAGGGACGTGGTGGGGGAGGGAAGGGGGCGGGTGAGTAATCTCAGAGATGGAACCAGCTTAAACATGTTCTTTGTCAAGCTTGCTATTGACCTAGACTGTGGCTATATATATATATATATATATATGTATTTTTTTTTTTACAAACCACCAATTTAATTTTATAATATTCATAACACAGTTAAATATTGATAATGATGATCAACTATTTAACAAACTTTTAATTTATTATTAATAATAATATTTATTTGTGTTATCTGAAAAGTCTGTAATAATTGTTATGCAGATCACCAGTCAAATGAAACATTGTTAGTGAAATCTTTGAGCTTGCTTTGATGCACTTAGTTTCTTGAAATCAGGCTCAAAAGATGGAAGATACAGTCTGAAATCCAGATTTGCATTAAGCTTGTTGTGACTGTGGCTATATTTAAAAATTGCCACTCATATAAAAAAAAATGCTTTATAATCTTATTTAAAAATTGGTCTGTCTTAAAGAATGATTTTAATATGCGTAGAAAAGAACATGTTAGCAATCCAGTTTCAAAGTGGAAGTGGTCAGAAATCACATCTTGGGGCAAGCTGGCAGGTGTGAGTTCATGCTTTAAATGCATGAAGTTGGGAGGTGAAGTACGAACGTAGAAAAACAAAAAGTCTCCTCAGTCTCAAAAACAAGAGAGAAGTGGCGCAGTACTGTGTGCTTAGTTAGTGGGGTCAAGATCAGCTTCTGACACGTGGAGGGGCTTGACTTGGAACATGCAGCTGAGAGGTAAATGCAGCAGATGCTAACAGCTCAGAGGTGGTACCCAGACAGCCGCTGTCAGCCTGTAGTAAAGAGGTGATTAACACCTTCCTTTTGAGAAGCTCCAGGAACTGGCTGGCGGGACTGGGGTGCAGTCTTGGCACTAAGGCATTGGGGCTAGTTAACATGTGCATTCTGGGTCCCAAGACATGAACAGCCTGGAAATCCATTAAGATCCTCAGGTGATGCTCAGAGCAGGCCCACTCTGAGAATCTCTGTACTGGTACAAAGCAAAGCCAGCTTCATAGGTTCATAAGAGCTTACCGAAGATAAATTGGGAAGAAAATGTTTAACTTGTACCCAAGAGCTTTTGTATTTGAGCCCTTGAATTGATGACCTTTAAAAAAAATTGTTGTAGAAGACACATAACCTTAAATTGCTGTTGTAGCCATTGTAAAGTGTATAGTTCAGTGACATTAAGTACTGTCACCGCGTGGTGTGGCCATCCTGTCTAGTTCCACTGCTCTCCCTCCTCCAGCCCCTGGCAGCCACCAGCCTGCTTTCTGCCTCTATGGATGTGCCGGTTCTGGATATTAATATTTCATGTGAATAGCATTGTACTGTATGTGCTTTTGTGTGCACGTCTGGCTGTTTTCATTAGCGTAATTTTTTCAGGGTTCATTAGTGCAGAAGCATGTATCGGTCCTTTGTTCTTTTTTGTGGCTGAGTAGGTTGCGTTGTGTGGATATACCACGTTTTGTTTATGCATTCATGATGTGGTCGGGTTGTTTTCACCTGTTGGCTGTTTCCCATAGTGCTGCTGTGCACATTGCTGTACAAGTTTTTGTTTCAACACCTGTTGCCACTTCTTTTGGGTATATATACCTGGCGTGGAACTCCTGGCTCACATGGTGGTTCTGTTTAACTTGCTAAGGGACTGCCAAACTGTTTTCCCCAACAGACGCATCAGCAGCCAACGAGGATTCCAGTTACTCCATATCCTCCAGACGCGTTTTGTTTTATTACGGCCATCCTAGTGGGTGTGAATTGGTATCTCATTGTGGTTTTGATTTGCAGTTCCCTAATGGTTAATGACATTGAGCATCTTTTCATCTCCCTGTTGGCAATTACATTGTTTTTAAGTGAAAATTTATTCATATGGGTTCAGGGTAGTAGTTTTGTGCATTGTAACAGAGGCAGACAGACCAGGGTCCTAGTCCTGATTCTTGCCAGGCCCTGGGAGAACCAGAACTCTCCCTGGCTGCCTTTCCTGGGGGTGAAAAGGTGGTAACAGTACCTTCCCCACGGGGCTCTGTGAGAACTGAGTGGGACATATAAAGCCTCTAGGCACCGAGTGAGCACTCTGGAGGCCTTGTCGTCATCGTGCCTCTAATGAGGAGATACATCATTATATCCCTGCTGCTTCCTTGTGGGTCTGGCAAGCTAAGCTGCCTTAGAGCTTCCTCAGCAGTTGAGGACAGACAACCTGGAGGGACACATTTTAGTTGCCCATTAGCTTTGTGAGGCTCCAGGGAGCCCTTCTGGGTTTTCTAGGGATAGCACATCCTTTGTATTCCTTGCTTGAGTTTTCCTGTTTGCAGTTCAACCTTCAGCTTACGTTTGCAGGTAAGGGAGTGAATGTGTTAGTAGCACAGGGTCCAGGAAAGCCCATCCCTGGGCAAGTTCCTGACCCTCTCACACATACCTCCTGAGGCCTCCCTGTGGGCCTGAGCATCCCTCACTGCGTACAGGGTCCTCCCAGGGCGACACCCCCGGCAGTCCTGATGCAGTGCTGACCCTCGGAGCCAGCTTCTTGCCTCTATGGATTTAGAGTCTGAAGTGTTATTTTTACTGTATTATTCTTTGAAATAATGTTTAACCTACCCCACGTTGATAGGCCTGTGTTGAGATGGCAGTGAGCTAGTTTTCAAATTGAGAAGCTCTTCTTAATATATAGAATGCTTGTTTGCTGTGTAATTATGAACACGTCTGTGTGGTCAAGAACGATAATCTAGAAACGTCCCTTGAAAATTCTTGGGTGTAATTCAAGATTCACCTCCCCAGAGAGGCAGTTTGGTGGTGTGGCCTGAGCAAGGGGTTTTGCAGGTGGACAGATCCGGATTCAACCCCTGCCCTCGCCACTTGCTAAGTTACACACTTCCTCTTTCGGAGCCTCCGTTTCTTCACCAGGAAAGTGGGAAGGATAAACCCTTGCCTGGTGGTTATTGCCCATATGGGCCCGTATGCCTCTCATTTGACCATTTTGCAACATTTTGTTTAAATTGCAGTGAAATACTCACAACATAAAATTATTTTAACAATTTTTAAGTGCACAGCTCAGTGGCATTCATGGCAGCATTTTCAACCCCTCCTGCTTTCTTCCAGGCATTCCGGCTCCCTCAGCCTCAGCTCTGGGGGTCAGACCTGAAGGCAGGGGTCACGTCTCTTCCCGGGCTGCTCAGTGCGCTGCAGGTCCCCTAACCTGGGGGAGGTGGCGTGGGGTGGCCTGGGAGGCTTGGCTGGGAGGCTTTCTCAGGGTCACTGCAGGGTTCTGCGTGGAGAGTAATAACTAGTCTTCGTTTTTGCAGGAAGGGAGGATTCTTGCTTCTGTCCACACAGGGAGTATACTGTTTACTAACGCTTCTCTAAGTATGGGAGAAGGGAGAGAAAGATTCTTTTTCTTGCTGTTTTCTAGAAACTCTAGTGACAGAGTTTGAAACTGACCTTTGTTTTTTAAGGTTATTTTAGTACTTCATTAATCTCTCCTTTGGAAAGGGGCTAAAATAAATGTACTGCTTTGGAAATATGCCGGCATTTCTATTTCCTCCTCTCTTTCTTCCTAATTATCATCATTTCCAAGATTTCCTTTATTCTTTATTCACCATCTTTTTGGAACTCTGAACGTTAGAGAGAAATAAATTACAAGGGAGGAGAGAGAGGGAGAGAGGGAGGGAGGGAGGAAGAGAGAGGGCTTTGCTCTAATACATGCAGAGTCAGTAATTTATCTGTAATCTTTCTAAAGAACAGTACAGAAATCAGCATCTTCGTATTGAATTCCTAAGCAGGTGACTTAAGAAATGTTCTCAAACACACACACAGACGTTATTGTTTCAGATACCAAATAATAATTATTCTTTTCATAAGTATATCTCTGAGCATTAGGAATATCTTTAACACAGATTTAAAAAACCCACCCTCCCTAAATAATGGGTGTAAGCAGGGATCATCTTGACTGCTTAATCATTAGGTGAAGAGTTGATGAAGAGTCTTAAAATGGATAGAGCAGACTGTCACCACCAAAAGCCCCCGATAAATTTTAGTGTCACTCAGAGTGGGACAGCCAGGCATTAGGCACCTTCTGATGTGACGCACTAGGAAGTACTGTGGACCACCTAGAAAGTATTCTTGCCAAAAATATTGATCCTGAATCTAATGAAGCCTTTTAATCTAATGACCACTTTATAGAGGAGCTGGCGGTTAGGCGAACACATTAAATGACACCATGAGAATATAGTCAGCCAAATATAGAATATGGGTCATCTACAGGGGACTGATGCCCTTTTTCTTTAACAAGTAAATAGTGAGAGCTTAAAAAAAAAGGAGAGGTGGAAACTGTTATAGAGTAAAAGAGCCACAGGAGACACATCAGCCAAAGCAATGTGCACCCCTGGTTTGGATCCTGATTTGAAAAAAGCAATTGTACAAAAATATTGTGAGTCCATCAAGGACAACTAAGTATGGAATGGAAAATTAGATGACATTAGGAATTATTTTTAATTTTGTTGGCTGTGCTAATTGTTGTGGTTCTGAGTTTTAAAAGTCCTTATCAGACATCCTGAAATATTTATTCAGGAAATGAATGGTGTCTGGGATTTGCTTTACTGTTAGTTAAGAACAAAAGTTGTGAAGGAACAATAAAGTGAGCGTGGCAGAAAGTTGGTGTTGAAGCTGGGTAGTAGGTTCTAGTCTTTCAACTTTTGTGTATGTTTGAAAATTTCATAATAAAAGGTTAAAAATGCCGAAATTGGTTTCTTGGTGACATTTAAGCACTTTAAATAGCAAAACCAAATACAGAACTCTTTATACTGTTAGAACCTCAGTTTTGGAAAATTGCCTTTTGGTTTATCTATGTATTTGGTCTGTTGAGTTTCTTGGCAAATTAATGTTTACATTAACTTCATGTTATTCCTCAGCCTGGAGTTCCAAGGAGGCCTCAAATAAACCAAGAGAAGTCATAATTATAGATACTTAGGGAGTTAACGCTATGGGTAATTGCTAATCAGTAGGCTTTTCATACCAATAAACAGGCAGAAGAGGGGGTTTGGGAAAGATCGTCAGTGAATGGAAATAAATTAAGTAAAGATGAATAATTTGTGTGTTTGATTGAATTGAGTTATAGAAGAAGAATGTGTAAATAGCACTTTATTTGGTATGATTGCTAAAGGGAAGCCCTTATGACTGCTGCAGAATACAGGGTTCTCCTGCCACCCCTTAAATGAACACAACTCTCTAGGGTGAGAGAGTTGAACTTTTTTCTCTTTCTTCCTTTTTTTGGGGGGGTGGGTAGTTCCCTGGCTGGGAATCGAACCCAGGCTGTGGCATTGAGAGTGCGGAAGCCTAGCCACTGCACCACCAGGGAGTCCCCTCTTTCTTCCTTGATGGGCTCATTTGACTTCATTTATCATCTTTCTGCAGATAATCACCAAACCTGTATCCTCTGCCCAAATGGCACTCTTGACCACTAGAATCACCTTTCCACCCATGGGGAGTTGCCCCCCCCACCCCATGCCAGCCTCACCCGAGCCCATCTCCCCTTGCTGGCTCTGCTCCATGCAGACCAGCTCCTTTCACATCGGTCAGTATCTTGCCTGCTGCAGGCCCTTGGACTTGCCGTCCCCTCTGCCTGGAGCATTCTCCCACATTTTTCTCCTGACTCCTCATCCTTCCGGTCTCAGCTCACACATTACCATCTCGGGGTCACCTTTCCTGACCTCTGCTCATTTCCTTCTCAGTTTATGATTATTGTCTGTCTGTCTCTTTTCCACTGTAAGGTCTGTGAGTAGGGGACTTTTCTGTCGTGGTTGACACTTCATATCCTGCACTTAGCTTACATGATAAGTAGATATTTGTTGGATTTATGAATGAATAATTGAGTGAATGAATAGACTTTGAGCTGGACATGGGTGACAGACAGACAGGCAGCTCATAGATAGTCTACTGCAGAGGCAGATGAGCAAGCCCCAAATTATAATTTAGGTTTTATGAGAAAGTACACATAGCATTTATGGGAGGAGGGAAAAGGGGAGTCTGGGGGCGTGGTAAGACTTAGGGAAAGAAGGCAGGATGGGCATTCCCAGGAGAGGGAACACCCTTCTCCAAAGCAAGAGAGCATTGAATGGCTGGAGCATGGGCGGCCTGTGGGAGTGGTGATACCAGCAAGACAGGCCATGACAGGAGATGGGGGCTCTTGTGTGACAGCTGAGGACTTTGGATTTTTGAAGGGTGTTGTGAATCATTGGAGGATCTTAAGACTAGGGTGGTAAACCTCTTTCTTTAGATCATCTTCAGAAATGGACTGATCAGATCTGCATGTTAGAAAACTCCAGGTGGGTTGGGGGGGCTAGAGGCAGCCTCAGCATTTAGTGTGGGTCATGGCTGGTGGGGAGAGACCACAGCTTGAGCTGATTTCTGTGCCCAGGAGCACACTTCTGATCAGGGCAGGGGCAGTTACAGCATTTTTCAACACAGCTTCCCAGGGGTTGGGGTGCATGGGAGGTGGTGTCACATAGCTCTAGTGACACTGTGCACAAGTGGAGAATTACCATGTTGGAAGTACTCAGCTCTTGCCGGGTCACCACCCTTTGTACTCGGGACTTATGTCCCCACTCAAGAATCACTGATCGAAGCAATCTTTTTTTTGCCTTTTGAAGGAATGTTTATGGGTGCTCTGGGCTCTCGAACCAAACCCAGAGGTTCCATGTTCAGGGTCTCAGAGCATCTCTGCCTCTGTGCCCTGGTACCCTAGAAAGCCTGTCTCCTCATAGAGGCTGTTGCAGCCAGAGTTCTGAGAAAGAAATGCTAAGGGCCCACATTCTAAGTCAAGCTTGTCCAACCTGTGGCCCGCGGGCCACATGCAGCCCAGAACAGTTTTGAATGTGGCCCAACAGAAATTTGTAAACTTTCTTAAAACATTATGAAAGCTATGCATGGACCTTTTTTTTTTATTAGCTCATCAGCTATTGTAAATGTTAGTGTACTTTATGTGTGGTCCAAGGCAATTCTTCTTCCAATGTGGTCCAGAAGGTTGGACACCCCTGCTCTAATGGGGATGAAGGGATTTGAGAGCTAACTAGGAGAACGTGGCTGAGAATGAGTTATTAACTGGCATCAGGATTTTTATAAGGGCCAGTCACACACTTAAGTGGAGTTATCTAGGGTGGGCAGTTGAACCTGGACTTTTTGTTCTCTCTTGTCCCATCCATCCCGTCAGCTGCTAAGTTTTACCATCTCTTTCACCATTGTATGGTCTCTCTCACTTGTAACTAACTTCCTTTTTGGCCTGATGATTCTCTCCTAACTCCTTGCCCCACCCATTGTGTACCTGAGTGCTTGTCTCCACTCCGCAAGTCGATTCTTCTGCAGAGTAACTTTGATAAAAAGGCCACTTTGCCCAAAATATCCAATGGCTCCCCATTGTCTAGCGACATTCTCACACTCCTAAGCCAACTTCTCCAGTATTCTCTCTAACCAGTCGGAGCCACTTCTGTTTGTAATACAAACACATCCCACATTGTCCAGACGTGGATCCTTTGTCCATGTTGCTGCTTCCAGCTGGAGTGTCCCCTCTCTCTTTAAGCCTTGTGCTCTCCTGATATAAAATAAAAAGCTCAAGTGAGAGCTGAATTACGGGATTGAGCCTGTAGTATAAGCTCTTTACTGTTTGTTGGAATTAGATCCACCCAGTGAGGCAGTGATGTCCCCTGATCACTTTGTTCTGGGCTTGGGGGCTCGTGTGGTAGCTAACTGCTGGCTGCCGGGTTTGGGAAGTGCCTCCTCATGCTTAGTCAGGAGATGTCATGTGCCCTTCCAGCTCTGAGAGTAATCCGAGACAGAAGATTATCTTGAAGCTGATGGTGTCCTTTTCCCTGTTGTTATGGGACTGTGTTTTGAATTAAATTATTTTAGAAACAGATGGCTGACTGAGAATTTTTTTCTCCTTTGTTCTTAGTGCATCGAGTATTTCATTTAGTTTGTTTTGGTAACTTAAAGTGCTGACAGGCTTGCTTTCCAGGTTGGTAAAAGAGGATTGCATTTTATTTAGGGAAGAATAAAATTAAAGTGAAACAGAACATCTTCCAATAAATATGGTTTACCATGCTTTGAATTAAACCAACATGTTAATAAAATCCTGTCTTCTCAAGTGACAAAGTCATGCAGAGAAATAGGGAGTCCCTAAATTCCAACATGCAGCCTATTCTGATGTTTTAAATATAATGGGTGAATTTTTAGAAAGCTTTATGGTACCATTATTTCAGTATTATTTGATTGCACTTGTTATCTGAAGTTACTCAATAGTTCTCTTCATGTTTCAGTGAAGTCACTAATTGTTATCTGCCCCCATCTCTAGAGGAGGAAATGGAAGGGGTGACTAATTACTATAAGGGATTTTCCCAGGGGAGCTTAGCAAGTTTGAGGTAGAGCAGGGCCCAATCTGTTCTCTGTGGAATGTTCTGGAACTTTTGGCCTGTTGTCTCCCTCTGTGACAGGGATTGTTTTCTGCCGGTGCTGAAGAGCTGTGCTTTTTATTAGCTGAAACCAGAGCCACTCCCACTACTGATGTAGTGGCCGTTCGTCATGTGGGGGGATTCCCTATACCTGTCTGGGGAATCCTTCTTTGTGTGAGGGTCAGAGGGTTGCAGGGTTGACCAGGCAATGTGATGTTGCCAGGGGGACACCCCCAGCTGGACTTGGAATTTTGAGGGAGTGCTGCCATGAAGCAGAGGAATGGAGGGTCCATTGGCAGCTGTGCCATGGGCTGTCCTAGCTTGGTGTCATCGGCGGGCACTCCCAGCAGTGACACCTTAGAGGGCTTTGCCGCCGCCCAGTCTCACTTGGCTCTTGACTGTGTTCTGACCCTGAGCTGCCCTGTCTGGTCTATGGACCCTCTCATTTGCTTTGAACCCACTGAACCCACCTCTGCTTATGTAGCCAGAGTTGTTTCCATTGCAAACAACAGAGAACCCTGACTGGGAAAACTTCCCTGCATAAGCATAGGCCATATTTCATGCCTATACACAGAAAGTCAACACTTTAATGCCCATTTTTTCTGGTAGCAATTTTTAGGAACCCTGTATCTCATAAGCTGAAAAGGGAACTGAGACCTAAGAATGTGAAGTGAGTTACTGAAGGTTGCAGTTAATTGACTTGTGGTAGACCAGGGTGAGACCTGAGGCCTGCAGGCCCTTACCTCTTCTCTGTCACTGCCTCTTGTTTGAGTCAGGAATGAAAAATGTTGTCTTAGTCACTCGGGCTGCCATAGCAAAATACCACAGACTGTGTGGCTTAAATAGCAGAAATTAGTTTCTCCTAATTCTGAAGGCTAGAAGTCCAAGATCATGTTGCTGGCAGGGTTGGTTTCTGGTGAGGCCTCTGTCCCCTGCTTGCAGATGGCAGCTTCCCGCTGTGTTCTGCTGTGGCCTTTTCTCTGTGCGAACGCCCCGAGAGAGGGCGAGCTCTGGTGTCCATCTCTCTTCTATGAGGATGCCAGTTCTGTTGAATCAGGGCCTCACCCTCCTCACCCTGTTTAACCTTACCTACCTTTGTAAAAGCCCCGTCTCCAAATACAGTCACATTGGGGGTTAGACCTTCAACATAGAAAGTTGGGGTGAGGAACACAATTCAGTCCCTACCAGATGTGAAACATGGCAGTCCAGACATTCTAATGTCTGTGACTTAATAAAAATGAAGAAACAGAGAATGTCAAAGGAAGATTTCTAAAAGAAGTTTTTGCACAGTGTTGAGATCATTAAATTAGGGCGCTGTGCAGTCAGTTACTTGTCATTTGCCTTGAGGTTGATACTTTTCTGTGCAGAGAGCTCATCAGTGATCATGCTTTAGGTACGAAGTCCCCATACCCAGCTGTAGCCTAAAGTGCTGACTTGGGCACAGCCGTTTCTCCTCATAGGAAACGTGAAACCTGTTTCTGGTTCCAGACTGCAGCTCTCACGGTAGAGCCTGGCCATCTGATTCCGTGTCTGTAGGCAGCTTCCTGTCCTGGCTCCACCGTGTGTCTGTCACACATCTTCCCCTGCCCCGGTGCCCTCTGCCCCCTCGCCGCCCCTGACCAGAATTCCCTGCTCACCAGCAGATCGGTGCAGCTGACCACTCTTCTGCTCTCCCCTCCCAGACTCTCCTCCAGCTGAGGTCCAAAGGCCAGTTCCCCTCCGGGTTCCGTTTCCTTCTTCCTTCTCGGGCTCCTGGGCTTGTCCCTTCTCCTTTGCATCTTCCAGTCTTCCTTTCTTCCTGTTTATTCCATCAGCATTGCTGTAATCTCTAGCACTTTTCAAAGAAAGGTCCCTATACTTGCATTAGTATGAACCATGGTGTTGGTTCAAAACGTAAATTCTAAGACAACAAGAACAGCAGTGAGCACAAATACACCAATTCCTGAGTCCCAGGCCCAGCTGACTAAGTTATTTTAGTTTTATTTTGAAAGAATTTTAAACACGTAGCAAAGTTGCAAAATTAATAGAGTTTCCATATACCCTTTACTCAGTTTCCCCTAACACGAATATCTTCTATAATCAGAGTAGAGACTTTAAAACCCAGAAATGAACATTGGTACACTTCTGTTAAAGAGACTGCAGACTTTACAGGAACACCCCAGTTTCCCCACTTCTTTTCTGGAATTCAGTCCACAGTACCACATTACATTTGATTGTCATATCTCTTTAGTCTTCTTAGTCTGTGACAGTTCCTCAGGTTTTCCTTGTCTTTTATGACCTTGACATCTCTGAAGAGTCAGGACTTTTATTAGAGAATGTCTCTGGGTTTGTCTGATGTTTTCTCTTGATTTGATTGATGTTTTGCATTTTTAGAGGCTTGCATCTTTAATGAGCTCCTCGGTGATTCGTATCTATTGTCTGAGGACCAAACAGCCTTCCCTGGACCCTTCCAGTGGCCATCTTACCTCTTCTTGCCCTACACAGCTAAGTGTCTCAAAACAGTAGTCTGCATATAACCCCCATTTCCTCACCTGTCATTCACTCTTCAACCCATGACAACCTGGCTCCTGCCACAACAAGACCAAAGAAACCTGCTGTCACATCTAGGAGATGCTTCCTTTGCTTGACCTTTCTGCATCACTCCACACAGGTGACCCCTGCCTGAGTCCTGAACACTTTTGCTGTTTTCTTGTCATCTCACATTTCCTGGTTTTCCCCTGCTTCTCATACCTTCTCCTCTTACTTTTTAAGGTGTATCTCCAGGCTCAGATATCCGCTTGTAAACTTGATATCTCCATGTGGATTTCTCTAAAAAAAATCTCAGGCTAGTTCTTCTCAAACTTGAACGGGCGCGTGAATTATCTGGAGATTTTGATAAAAGTAGTTTCGACACAGTCATGTCTTGATGGGCCCAAAAGCCTGCATTTCTGAAAACCTCCTAGGTAATACTGATGGTCTGCAGGCCACACTGAGTAACAAAGTTTGAAAAACAAACAGAAAAACACCACACCCCACTCTGATCTGAGCTACTACCATTATCTCAGGCTTCACTATGGAGACCACGTACTGATCTGTCCACATCTCCACTTGCTCCGCCCCCCACCCCCCCATCACCTGTTCTTCACAATGCAGGGAGAGAGACTTTCAGAACCATTATTCTGATCCTGTCATTCTCATGCTTTTAAGTGCCTTTGACAGCTTCTCATTGCATTTATGATATTGTTCATTATCCTCAGCATTGTGGCTTTCAAGCCTTGCATGTTCTGATCCCCTCCCTCCCTGTAACCCCATCTGGGAGCTCTTTACTTTTCCTTCCCAGACGTGCTGGTCTTCGCTGTGTTTTTGAGTGGGTTGCATTTCCCGTACTGCTCCTGCCCACCCCACCCCACTCACTGGGGCCTCGCACAGATCCTGCATCCACTGCCCAGACAGTACAGCACAGTGAGCTGCAAACTTATTTTCCACCCAAGATGAGATAAGGAACTGAGACCACAGTGCAAATTGACCCCTCATGGAGTATGCTGCCTGGTTCAGCTGACATATTTTTGTAGTACAGCCTGCTCTTTGAGGAGCAGTGCATTGAGTTACATGCTGGGAAGCACCTTATCTCATTGCAGACCAGTATTGCAGAGTGCACTCACACTTTGAGTAACATTGGTCTAAGACACTGTTGTCCACATCCATGTGTCATGTGTGTATGTGTGCATGCACACACATGTTCATGCACACATACATGCATGCACACATCTTATTCCTCCAGGCACATTTGACTTTAAATGAGAAAGGTAGAACCTTCAAACTTTTAGAAGACAAAAGGCAAAATATGATTATGCCTTTTAGTGTAGAGAAGAATTTCTTAAATCTTCTGTCTTAAGACACACACACAAATCTCAAACAATTACAAAAGATTGATAAACGCGACCATATTAAAATTGAGAACTTCTGTTCATCTAAAGACCACAAAAAGGGAGTTCCCTGGTGGTGTAGTGGCTAGGCTTCGGCGCTGTCAACGCTGCGGCCTGGGTTCGATTCACAGCCAGGGAACTACCCACATAAAAAAACAAAGTAACAAACAAACAAAAGACCACAAAGAGGGAACCACATAATAATCCACACACTGAGAGAAGTTATAACTGACATAGGATTAGTATGCTTTAAATCAGAAAAAAGAGACAGATAGTCCAATAGCAAAATGGTCAGTAGAATTGAAAAAGACCCTAGAAGAGGAAACATGAGTGGCCAGCTGATAAGAAAAGGCAAATTATAATCAGGGAAAGGCAAATGAAAGCTATAAGGCTTTATACCAGGCAGACTAGCAAAAATGTGAAAGTTTTAGAGTATTAAGCAATCAAGAGTCGAAGTGTAAATTGTTTCCACTATTTGGAAAGGTTATTTGGTATTAGTAAAGTCGCAGGCAAATATATCTCATCAATTCGGTTCTCATGGATGGATGCATACATATACCTACATTAACACACACCGACATGCACACATACACACATGCGTACTCACAGTATGCACATCACACACACACACACACACACACACACACACACATAACATACACATACATGCACACACATAATACTTTATCTGTGCATATATGTTCCAGGAGATGAGTCAGAAAGTTCTATCAGAAATATTTGTAATAACAAAAATTGACAGTAGTCCAACTGTTCATTGACAGTAGGTAGATAAATGCATTTTGGTATATTCATACACCATATTAATAATTCATGTTGAAGTGAAAATAATTGTATTTACATGCAAAAACCCCCATGGATAAATTTTAAAAAATAGGCAGTGGAAAAATAAGTTGCAATAGAATACATGCAGTATAATTCCATTTTGATAAAGTTTGAAAACAAAGCTAAAGAATATACTCTTTAGGGATACATACCTGTGGTAAGACTATAAAGAAAAGCCAGGGTATGAGAAATGCATAATTCAAAGTAGTGGTCCCCCCAATGGGAAGGGGTTCATGGCAGGCACAAAGGGGATGCCAGAGATAAGGGTAACGTTCTTTGTTCTTAAAATGAATGATGGGGACTCAGGTGCTCTTTATATTATCACCTATATACCTGATAAATGTAGTTTTATAACAAAATGGTATTTCTTATCTATTTATATTTAATAGTAAAACCAGCACCAGTTGGAAGGAAGAGTAACCTGGTAGAGGGTATTAGTAGTGTACTGTTGGGGTGGGAGAAGGGAAGAGAAGAAAGACATTGTTTTCTAGACCAGGGAGAAAAATGAAGAAATGGGGGAGGATGGTTTTAATAATGGCACTAAAATCCTTTTTTAGGACAACCTAAGAACTAGAAGACTAAAAGTTGTCAAATTGGGGAGTGGTTTAATTTCTGACCACTGTCTTGTCCTTCTGGTTTTAAATTCTTAGAATTCCTAAAGGCTCTTGTTTTGCCATAAGACTGACCATCCACAGAGCGTTGAGGTGACTCATCATGTTTTGAAAACACCACAATTTAGCAAAGCAGCAAAAAGAATGGTTCTATTTAAATTAAAGCTCTTTAGAGGTTTTTGACGCTGCTGACCCTTGGGTTTCCCAGGCCAACCTGGGGAGGTGGTGTTTTCCTGGTGCCCATGCCTGCAGCTGTGAGCTGTCCCCAGATGGACGGTGGGGACTCACAGCTCAAAGTACATGCCTTTCCATAGTTTTCAACTACTGAAGTTAGCACATGCTGTTAGATGTATTATAATATAACAACGTGTTTTTCAACGTCATTTCTTCACTTAGCAATTTTAGTGAAATGGACTGATTTGACTAAACGTGGTGTGGTGTAAAGAGGCTTCAGCTCCTGAGAAATAATCAGTCTGACTTTCTAGGCTGGCTCTGCCCTGGGTGCTATTTTAAGCAAGTCAGCTTAAACTCTTTGAGCCTCATTTGCAATGTGAGGGGATTGGCCGTGGTCTTAAAGGATCCATTCAGCTTGACAAGTGCTTGATTCCACGGTTGACTATTATATTTAGGGAAGATTTCCAGGTAGAAAAATACAACTTAAAAAAAAAAAGTTAACTAAAACTCCTGATTATCTTGCATGTGTAAGACCAGTAAGTTCCTAGAAACAGGCATCTCCCTTACAACTTTTTAAGAAGTTTTTAAAAAGCTTTATTAAATTTTTTAAATTAAAAACTTTTAAAATTTATTTTTTATTTACAGCTGACATTCAGTATTATTTTTAAAATACTTAATCTTCTTAAAAGAAAATTAGTTCACAGCAAAATTAAAGGGAAGGTGCAGAGATTTCTCAGGTACCCCGTTCCCCACACGTGCCTCGCCTCTGCCATTATAAGTACCGCCCCCTCATCAGAGCGGACAATCTATGAACGTGCACTGACACAGTATTGTCACCCAAAGTCTGCAGTTTATCTCAGGTTTCACTGTTGGTGATTCTGTGGATTGTCTTGTGAATTTGTAATCTCGGTAAATCATCATGGCTCGAGGACACTTCCTGCTCTGTTATTTACAGCATGGCAGGGAGATAGCTAGCCCAAGATGAGGTTCAAGGTAGGCACCCACCAAGCATGTGTTGTGTGGTCTCCATGGGACAGAGTGCCTCAACACTTGCTTTTCAGAGTCGGGTTGCAGACCTGGCCCCACCTGGGAGTGATGCAGAAGCCCTGCTGGACGGCGCGGGCATTTAAACAAGGTTCCTTCCCCATGTCACTCGTGTGCATGCAAAAGTCTGGTATCGCCCAACCCTGTTCCTTTCTTTCTGTCATCACAGAGAGAACCTTTTATGAACTGATGCTTAGAGCTTGAAAATTGATCTCCAGGGTTTGACATCAGACTCCCCAGAGGCTTTTCTGCTGGGAGAGGGACTCACCTGGGTTTTCTAACCTCTTCCTGAATTAACTCCAGAAGTAATTCCTGGTGGCATTTCAGCTACTGTCTTTTCAGAGCTTGTTTTCCTCTCCTGGGGCTTGGCCAAAAGAAAAAAGAAAAAAAAAAAGGCATCGCAGCTTGGCACACCACACATTTCTTTATAGGAAGTTTTTGTTCCTCTTTTTATTAGGCAGGAGAATTTTTCATCCTTTTCACCACTTTGCCTTCCCTGTTCCCTGTCCTTTGAAGTCTAATTTTGCATCAGATACTTGGGCTCATAAATTTGCCACAGAATGTTGCGTTTCTTTGTTATTTTATCTCTTGCAGTCTTCCTGTACACTTACAAATAAATATGTTTCTGATTCATTTAAAAAGGGATCTTTCTCCCTGTTCAGATCTTATATTTCAGAATAAATGATGTCATAGCAGGGTTTTAAAACAGACACAAAATGTTTCTCCTTAGGAGACGTTCAGATCTATCTGCTACATAGTTGGACAGAATGTTGATTTTATTACTTCATAAATGCATAATTTTTTAACCTTTACTATAGAAAAGAACAGCTGCTACTTTACCTCATTTTTAATAAGTATCATGTTTACACTTATGCATGCTTGCAATGTGACAGGTATATGGTAAAAGCACATAGACAATCCTAGAGCCAGTTTGTATAGAAGACAACAAATTCTGAATAATACAGCTATGAAACAACTTAAAATCTTTAAGAACTGGTTTTCTTCTTTTATTCATTTTTAAAAGTCACACCTTTTGGCTTTCACGAGTCACATTGGAAGAAGAATTGTTTTGGGCCACACGTAAAATACACTGACACTAACGATAGCTGATGAGCTAAAAAAAAAAAAAAAAGTTACAAAAGTCTCATGTTTTAAGAATTTGTGTTGGGCCGCATTGAAAGCCGTCCTGGACTGCAGAGTAGACATGCCTGCTTTAAAGTAAGCAGCTTTTATCTGGTGTAAGCTTGTGACTTTTTAGGTGCTAATAGAACCAGCTAGAAATATTGTATATAAATATATAACTAGATTATCATTTACAATTTTAGTGGGTACACATAGAATCTATTCACAGAGTTTTGTTGTTTTTTTTTTTTTTACAGTGGTTCCCTGGCTGGGAGTTGAACCCAGGCTGTGGCGTTGAGAGCGCCGACGCCTAAGAATTTTTTTTATTTTTACAATTTTTCTTAATTTCTCAATTACATTTGACATATAGTATTAGTTTCAGGTGTACAACATAGCGATGAATCATCTATACAACTCACAAAGTCATCACTTTGATAAATCTGGTACCCATCTGACACCCTACATGGTTATTACAATATGAGTATTATTGACTATAGGCCCCATGCAGTACTTTACGTCCCTGACTATGAATTTATACGTCTTAATCTCTTCCCCGTTTTCACCCACCTCTCGAACCCCCTCCCATTTGACAACCATCAAAATGTTCTCTGCATCTATGTGTTATTTGTGGTTTGTTGGCTTGTTTTGTTCTTCAGATTCCACAAGTAAGTGAAATCTTAGGACATTTGTCTTTCTCTGTCTGGCTTACTACACTCAGCATGATACTCTGGAGGTCCAGCTAGGTTGTTGCAGATGGCAAGGTTTCATTTTTTATGGCTGAGTAATATTCCATCCACTGTATATATGTGCCATCTCTTCTTTATTGTTTTTACAATCAGTATTATTTTATATTGATTTTAGTTGTACAGCATAGTGGTTAGACATTTATAAAATTTAAGAAGTGATACACCTGACTAGTCTAATACCCACTGGGCACTATACATAATTATTACCATATTATTGACTGTATTTCCTATGCTTTACTTTACATCCCATGACTGTTTTGTGAGTACCAATTTGTACTTCTTAATTCCTTCACCTTTTCACCCTGCCCCCAACCCTCTCCCAACTATCACCCCAACAAATCTAGTGCCCACTTGACACCATACATAGTTATTACAGTATTACTGTGTTCCTTATGTTATAACTTTCATCCCCTTAACTACTTTGTAACAACAAATTTATGCTTCTTAACTCCTTCCCCCCCCCCCCCTTGTTTTAAATGTGGGTGGTTCCCTGGCTGGGAATTGAACCCAGGCCGCAGCGTTGACAGCACTGAAACCTAGCCACTACACCACCAGGGAACTCCCCCTACCCCTTTTTTCACCCACATGGCTGACCCCACTCCCAGCTGGCAACCATCCAAATGTTTGTTGTTGTTGTTGGTTTCCTGAGCGGGAATTGAATCCAGGCCACGGTGGTGAGAACACCGAAACCTAGCCAAAGACCACCAGGGGACCGCCACCTCCCAAAATGTTTTCTGTGTCTGAGTTAGTTTCTGTCCTGTTTATTTTGGTCTTTAGATTGCACATGTGAGTGAAATTAAATTGCATCTCTCTTTCTCTGACACTCCACTCAGCATAATACCCTCCATGTCTTTTGATGAGAGCTTTTAATCCATTTAAATTGAAGGTAATTTTGATACATATGTAACTGTTGCCATTTTATTATTCACAATATTGCTCCCCCTGCCTTTTTTCATCTTAAAGAAGTCCCTCTAACATTCCTTGTAATACTGGTTTGGTGGTGACGAACTTCTTTACCTTTTTCTTGTCTGGGAAGCTCTTCCATTTGTCCTTCCGATTTTGAATGATAGCTTTGATGGGTAGAGTAATCTTGGTTGTAGGTCCTTGCTTTTCATCACGTTGGATAATTCCTGTGACTCCCTTCTGGCCTGCAAATTTTCTGTTGAGAAATCAGATGACAGTTTTATGGGAGCTCCCTAATAAGTTACTAGTTGCTTTGCTCATGCTGCTTTTAGGATTCTCTTTTTGTCTTTAATCTTTGCCATTTTCATTATAACGTGTCTTGATGGGGACCTATTTGGGTTTATCTTGTTTGGGGCTCTCTATGTTTCCTGGGCTTGTATGTCTGTTTCCTTTGCCACAGCTTAGAGAAGTTTTCAGTCATTATTTCTTCAAATAGGTTCCCAGTTCCTTGCTTTCTCTCTTCTCCTTCTGATACTCTCATGATGCAAATGTTATGCTTGATATTGTCCCAGAGGTCCCTTAACTGTCCTCATTTTTTTGGATTCTTTTTTCTTTTTGCTGTTCTGACTGGGTGTTTTCTGCTACCTTGTCTTCCAATTTGCTGATTTGATCCTCTGCTCCATCTAGTCTGCTGGTGATTCTTTTTATTGCATTCTGAATTTTTTATTGCATTCTTTATTTCTGTCTGGTTCTTTTTTATGGTTTCTCTGTCCTTTATGCTTGCTATCTCTCTGTTGAAGTTTTCACTCAGTTCCTTGAACATCCTTATAATCATCATTTTGAGCTCTGTATCTAATAGGTTGCTTGCCTCCATCTTATTTAGTTCTTCTGGAATTCTCTGCTGTATTTTTGAGTCATATTTCTTTGTTTCCTCATTTTGGATGCCTGTCAGTGTTTGTTTCTATGTATTAGGTAGATTTGCTGTGTCCCTCAGATTTGCTATATAGTAGTTGCCCTGTGGGGCCCTGGCACTGTCTCCCTGGTCACTCGCACTGGGTACTCCTCTAGATGATTTGCCTGGAGCTACTCAGCAGCAGTCTCAGAGCACACCTGTGCTGGTTGCCACCCACCTGGGGCCTGTGGACGTCAATAGTTTTCTAAGAAAGATTGCAATGTGGGCAGGGCTGGTTGGGAGAAAGTGTCTCTGGTGTTGGTGGAGTTGGACGTAGTGGGGACCCAGTGAGTCAGCAGGGCGGAGCCAGCGGAGCTCACCAGACCAATCAGGTTCAGCTTTGGCTATGTGGGGGTTGGGGGCAACATAGGAAAGATGGTGCCTACCAGCTAGCTGCGTGGCAGGAGAACCCACCCAGGAAAAATGGTGACTGTCCTCTAGCTATTTCCCCAAAGCCACACACCTCAGTTTACTCCCCGCGTGCATTCAACACCTGCTGAGTCACTGTCCTTCTGTCGGGGCCCAGGATGAGTACCTACGAGTGACTGAGTCTGTGCAGGGACTTTTAAGAGGACATCTGGGTTTCCTGCAGCCTTCCATCTCAAACGGTTGGTTGGCATCCCCACTGTTTTTCACAGTCAGATGCTGTGGGTCTCTTCTTTCCGGCACCAATGCTCCAGGCTGTGGAGTCTGGTATGGGTCTGGGCTCCCTCACTGCTCCGGGGGGAACCTCCGTGGCTGCGATATCCTTCCTGATTGCCTACTGCCACTGGAGGTTTGACTCCTTTTGCATTTATGCCCCTCCTACCAGTGTTGAGGTAGCCTCCTCCTCTTTGTATCCTTATAAAACTTCTGTTTGGCTAGATTTCAGATGATTCTCCAGGTTGGTTGTTGCAATAATTTAGTTGTAATTTTAATGTGTTCACAGAATGAAGCAGGCACAGAGTTTATCACTGTTCATTTATACCAGCAGTGTCCAACCTTTTGGCTTTCCTGGGCTACATTGGAAGAATTGTCTTGGGCCACAGATAAACTACACTAACACTAATGGTAGCTGATGAGCTAAAAAAAAAAAAAAAAAAAAAAGATTGCCAAAAAAAAACCAACTCATGTTTTAAGAATTTGTGTTGGGCTGCATTCAGAATTGTCCTGGGCCAGAGATTGGACAAGCCTGATTTATACCATCAAAATTTGTTTAGATTTAGCCATATCTTTATCATGTACTTATCTTTATTCCTCTTAGATCTTTCTTTGTGGGATAATTACCTTTTCTCTTGAAGTACAACAAGTCCTCAAATAACATTGTTTTGTTTAATGTCATTTCATTATAATGTCGATGAGATGCTGTAGGAGCTTAACTCTTTTATCAATTAGCCTTTGGTGAAATTGGTTTTGTTATACATCATTTTGCTTGAAGTCACAGAACCTATCAACAATGTGGAGGACTTACTGTATATCCTTGTTTAGAGAGGCTTCTCTATTGAGGGTCTTCTGTTAATGTAACCACTTTTTACTTATCTGAAAATGTCCTTATTTTGATAAACAGAGTATTGCTGGTTTCACATCTAAGATGTCAGATATTTTCTCTCAGCACTTTGAAGATTTTATTTCTTTGTCACTTGGCTCCTAGTTCTGTGAAGTAGTTATCTGATGGTGTGATTGCCATTTCTTTTCTCTGACTGCATTTACAGTTTCTCTTTGTCTTTGCTGTTCTAGGGTATCATCATATGTATAGGTATGAGTTTTTGAAATAATTGCTCTGCTTGGAATGTCTTGGTCTCCATGAATTGAAACATTCAAGTCTCTTCCTAATTTTGGACAGTTCTTGTGCTGTCTTTTTGAGTATTTTCTCTAGCCAATTCCCTCTATCACTTTGATGAAATGTATGTTGGACTATCTCATTCTGTATTCCATGTCTCTTAATGTTTCTTGTTTATATTTCTCATCCTTTTGTTTCTTATTTTCAATTCTGTCCTCCAGTTCACTGAATCTCTCTTCAGCTATGTTTAAATTGCTCTTTATTGATTATATGTCATGTACTGTATATTGAGTTTTAAAATGTATTGTATTTTTTTTATTTCTAAATGTTCTTTTGGTTCTTTTTCAAATTTTTCTGGGCATTTTCATAATCTCTTGCTCTTTATTCATGATTTCAGTCCTCTCTTTATTCTTTTAAATGATTTAAACACTTTAAAAAGGGTATCCTATAATTCCAATTTCTAAGTCTTTACAGATCTGATGCTATTTGTGTGGATTTTTTTTTTTTTTTACATTTTTGGGGAGTTTCTCTTGACTTTTTTTCACAGATCGTATTTCCTCACATATTTTTAATTTTTAGTTTTGCACTTGTATTTGTTGCAACGTTAGCTGCAGGAATACGTGGATGCCTGATTTGAGAGTGCAGTCTAGAGATGATTTATGTTAGCCTCTGATCGGCTTTGGAGAATTTGGTCTGCTTTAAATTACGATTCTAGTTTTTAGACTCATACAAGGAGTATAGGTTCCAATGTTGGGGAGATTTTTTTTATAAAATGTCTGCACAGAATCCAAGTTGAGACACATTTTTTTCCCTGTCCTCTGACAGGTGGATATTTTTTTTCCTAATTAGGCCTTCCTAGGTCTTCACTTTTTGGAGGTGATCTTCATTTGTGTTCTTTACCTATTCCACTGTCCCTCTAGGTTATGTGATGACTTCAGTGTTCGATGACCGCACCAGTCCTGCTTAGCTCCTACACTTGGCACAAGTACCATGTTGTCTTGTGGGCTTATTCAGTTATGTAAAAGAATATTTTTGAACATTTATTAAACATAATTAAGTGTTATGAAGTAGGAAGGCTTTGAGATCTCTAGTGTGCCATACTGCCAGGAATAGAATAGAAATAATTTACTTTTAAAGAAATAAAAAGAGTGAATCCAAGATTACCCTTATATGATGTCTGACAATTAAGTTTGCAAACTCATCCTAGAAAAAGGTACTACCTACTTCATTGCTGGATATCACTGTGGTGACCTTTGAAGTGCTCCCCTTGGGAGACTATGCACCGACACCAGCACCTAGTCCATCCTTCAAAGCAATTTTGGAACTCTTTTTCTGGAATGACCATCAGAGCTGTCATCGTATGACCCTTGATGTCCTGAATGTCATCCTTTCAATATTTTCTTTATCTTCATGTAAAGTAAAAAGTCATTTGGGACCAGATCATGTGAGTAGGAAGGGTGTTCCAAAACAGTTATTTGTGTACTGGCTAAAAACTCCCTCATAGACTGTGCCCTGTGAGCTGGTGCATTGTGATGCAAGAGCCATGAGTTGTTGGCAAAAAATTCAGGTCATTTTCATCTAACTTTTTTACGCAGCCTTTTCAGTACTTCCAAATATAAACTTGGTTGACTGTCCAGTTTGTACAAATTCATAATGAACAATCCTTCTGATATCAAAAATGGTTAGCAACATTGTTTTGACTCTTGATTTGGAATGATGGAACTTTTTTGGTCATGGAGAACTGGCTGACTTCCATGCTTTCTTTCACGGTTGTATTGGTACACCCATGTTTAATTATCAGTGATAACATGGCCCAAAACATGGTCTTGCCTCTCCAGAAGGTCTTGGCAAACTTCGATTCTTCCTTGCTTTTGTTCATCTGTGAGCATCTTTGGGACCATTTTTGCACACACCTTTCTCATGCCAAGATTTTCAGTTCAGATTTTTCTGTTTCTCTGTCAATGTTCACTTGGTCGACTATACTTCTCACAGTCAGTCAACAATTTTGACAAATTTTTGCAAATGTTTTATCAGTTCTGCTTGTTACTAGCCACCCTGACTTCTCTTCATCAGTGACACTTTCTCTCCCCTCAGAAAAATGTTTAATCCATTTGTACACTGCCGTTTTCTTCATGGCATCATCCCCACAAACTTGGACTGGCATGTCCCAGACTTCACTTATACCCTCGCCAGGTTTAACAAGAAATTTAATGTTGGTTGCTGTAATTCAAGCTGTGACATTCTTGTGATGGCACACAAAAACGTGACAACAGTAATGAACACCACTCAGCAGGACACTGCTACACATGGACACAAACACAACTGTAAGACACAAAGTTATGAAACTTTACCAAGTTGTTTGTATAGTGTTGCCAACAAAAGCACACAGTGGCAAGTTCGTGAACTTAATTGACCTTGTACTGTTTTATACATTTGTGTTCTGATAAACTGTTTGGATCAGGAGAGGAGGGTGCTGGCATGGGTTGTGATGGGTGCTCAGTCCCCAGCCTGTGCCGCAGTGGACAATACCCCATGCCCTGGGCCTTCTACAGGGGCCCTGGCCATCACATGTCCTGCCTGCCTGCACAGTGTGTCAGGTGGGGACACCTAAACCACTTAAAACAGCAGTGTCCAACCTTTTGGCTTCCCTAGGCCACATTGGAAGAAGGATTGTCTTGAGCCTCACATAAAATACACTAACACTAACAAAGCTGACGAGCTTTAAAAAAAAAAGTCGCAAAAAAATCTCATAACTTTTTAAGAATTTGTGTTGGGCTGCATTTAAAGGCATCCTGGGCCACAGGTTGGACATGCCTGCTTTAAAGGATAGTGATTGATGTCACAAGGATAAAGAACATGCAAATTTGAGAGGATGATAGAATGTTTTTGGCACCTATCAGAACTTGGTCCTTACACAGCACTCATTTGTTTATTTGACATATGTTTATTGAGCTCTTCCTTTATGTAAGGGACACAGATAACAGTCCCTGTCTTCACAGGGCTCACAGAATAATGAACAGACAGTAGAGGCCCAGGGAAAGGCACTGACCCAGATTCAGTGTATTGAGGAGGGAGTTGTATCCTTGCTGCCTCCATAGGACCAGTGGGCAGAGAACCAGGGAAGGGCACTGCAGGTCGAGGGACAAGAATGTGCAAAGTCACTGAGCCAGAGAGAATTTGGGTTTGGGGGGCTGCAGGTAGCTCATTTGGCCAGAGCCTAGTTGGAAGGTGTGAGAGTACGACAGGCAGTGATGAGAGCTGCGCCTGGAGGTAGCCTGAGGTCTAACTGTGGAAGGCTCCTCCACGAGGAAACTGTTGAACTCTCTTGCCTGTGCGGGGTGCTGTCAGAGTTGTGTTCTTTTCTCTCAAGAGCCAGCTCTTGTGGAAGAGAAAAGAGTGCGGGCTTGGGAATTAAGGCAGGGTTCCAATTCCAGCTCCATGTCTGTTAGGGTGATCATGTAATTGATTTAGTTTCCTTCTCTGAACCCCTTTTTTCATGTGAAAATGAGAGAGAATGGACTAGACAACCCCCTAAGGCCTCCTCCATTTCCATGATCTGTGTTGTTAGGAAGTCAGAGGGGAAAAAATGCCAGACACATAAGGCCTAAGAAAAGGTGATGCTCAAGTGTATGACTATATGCAGATACGGCTCTGGCAGTAAGTCTAGCAATTTCTGGCTTCCAATTAGCTGTTTATCTTCTAATTATGAATGGTACATATTCACAGTGAGTGGATATTTGTGGAAAGAGTAAATTTTGTATCTGAAATGTGAGCGGCCTTGCTCCTAACCCAGCTTTTGTTTGCTTTGTAGATGAGCTCTCGCTGGAACTGCACAACCTTTCTTCATTTTCCCTGGAGCTCGTGCTGAAGAAGAGCACCGTGCACAGCACTGCACACATGGCCTTAACAGAAACTGCGCCAGGGCCCCAGCGAAGCCGTTCTCTGCACGGCGTATCGTCTCCCTCCGCCACTACTTTGGATACAGCCTTCTTCAGCCAAGCAAAAGTAACCCAAAGTTTAGTGGACCATAGCATCTTTGTGGCAAATTACATGTCGGTGACAAGCAATGAGGTGGTCATAGATGATGACGAAATGGATAACTTTTTGCCAGAAACTCAATGGACCACCTCCCACGTGGTGTCCCCGATACAGCCTATCACGGTCAGCCCACCAGGGCTGCCCAGAGAAACGTCCGACTCCATGCTGACTCCATCGTTACCCATTATTTCTTCACAAGATGAAGATGTGACATCAGCCTGGCAAGACACAATGCAACAACCAACAACGTGTGCTGAATGCCCCAGTCGTTTCAGTGCTTCTGGGTCAGGTCTTCTCACTTCCCAGGGCTTGATTCCGACTCCTCCTAGGACTTCGGTGCTTTCTCCTGTCGACCCTTCTGGGCACTTAGTAAGCAGGACTCTGCCGGAGGTCATGGTTTCTGGAACAGAGGGTATAGAAACCCTGCTTTATAGCTCTGTGTCTTCAGTGCCTCAGCCATTAGGCGGTGGCATCACTCAACAGCCATTCCCCCTGTCTGGAGAGGCCTCGGCGCCTCCAGAGGATGCTCTGGCCACGGGTGCAGACAGATTCCCTGATGTGACCACTGCTGTGACTCAGAGCCTCAAAGAAATCACCTCTCCGAGAACATCTGCTGCATCTCTGTCACAGACAGCGCTTGCTTTTAGGAGCAGCAGCAGCACAGAGTCCCTTTTGTTTTCACCTTCTCTTGTGTTTGCGTCCTTCTCTACCCAATCAGCTGATGCTTCCTATAACTCCTTTCTTCCCAGCACGTCCAGGGAAGCGTCAGCATTGCCTGGCTATTCGGTGGTCCCGAGTCACGTGGGCGACCCTCACAGGTGGAGCCCCGCGGCCCCCTTCAGACCACACCCGGGGTGCGTGTCCTGCACGGCGGCATCGCCTGGGCGCGTTCCGTCAGTGAGCCTCGCCGAGAGGGATGTGGGCTCGGGCGATGGTGCAGCGACCCTGTCCGTGACCGTGCTGGAAGCGAGCGGCGGCTCTCCCCTGAGCAGCGTACTAGCAGACTTCTCTGAATTTGAGGAAGAGCCTCAAGAATTTAATACACTTTTCCCCTCAAGACCTGTAGTTCCACTTCCTTCTCGATCTGGGGAAATCGCATCCACGAGTGCTGGTCTCTCGGCCGAGGCAGACATGAGTAGTGTCACGGCTGCCCAAGTGCGTCCTGCCCGTGGCCGCCTCTCGGTACTGGGGTCACTTGATACTGCTGCTTTTGGTACCGTCTCTGTTGTTGAAACTCAAGTCATGCTGCCCAGTCTTACAGCTGGGTCTCCCTCAGTCGTCACCAGTGTTCTCCTGGACTCACCTTGGTCTGTCCCAGCAAAGGAAAGCACACCGACGCTTCCCGTCGGAGTCCCAGCTCCTGTTACATCAGCTAAATACAGTTTGGACCTTTCCGTAGAGTCTCCCCTTTTCCTTGACCGGGAACCTGCCGGCGTGTCCCAGCACGAGACCGGGAGTGCTTTGGAGTTTGCATCCAGCTTTCTCTCCACTCCACGTCTGGAACTGAGCAGCGTGGCCCCTTCACCATCACAAGTGCTTGCTTTGGCGTCGCCGAGGCCCGGTGATGTGTCAGCCTTCACGTCTCGGGCTCTCCCCACTCCGGTTGAGACCTTTACGCCGTCCGACTCTGCCAGTTTGCAGTCAGCTCAGCTTTCTGTTCCTGATGCCACGAACCGTTTCTTTTCTCAGCTCTGGCCAAGCTCAGACCTCATTTTAAAGACATTCACTTCTCTGCCTGGCTGCTCTGAAGTGTCTCTGTCATCAGGCTTCCCGTCTGATTCCCCCACGTTCTCTGGAGGATCCGCGGGTTCACTGACAGAGGCTGAAGCCCATCTTACCTCCGCTTTCACTGAAACTACCTCCTATTTTGAGTTTTCACTCATGTCCCACGAATCTGCAGTCACCACCCTGGTGCCCTCCAGTTCCGATCCCATCCTTGACGTCTTGACTGCTGGAACTCACGTAACGTCACTTTTGACTGCTTTTCATACAACACCCATTTTAACCGAATCATCTCTCTTTTCAACTCCAGCACCTTCTGACGGTGGCATCAGTACCCAGGACGATCACACATCTGTCTTATCCTCTTTCTCCAAGGTCGTTCCTCCCACCACCGTTTTGGTCACCACCATGTCCCTGTCATCAGCATCCTCATTTGTTTCTGAAGTGATCCCCTCACCTGTACCTACAGAGCCAACATTTGTGGGCCCATCTTTCACACCCACAGATTTACCGATGAACACCTCCACTGCACTGAGCACATCTAACACCAGTGCTGCCCCTCATAATGCCGTCGACCCCACCCGGAAGAGCAGACCTGCCAGTCAGAACCCTCATGAGAGCAGCACGGCTCTTGCCCGGCCGTCCCTTCCTCCTGCGACCCCCTCTCCTCCTGATGCAGTGGTTGACACTCCAGCACTGGTCACCAAGCCGCCCTATGTGTGTGATATTACAGTTCCTGATGCCTATTTGATCACCACCGGTAAGGCCCTGCGTCGTCACCTCTGCAGGTTGGGGTGATCTTTCTGAGGTGCTGCATGAAGTGCTCGTGTAATGTGCAGCATCGTGGCAAGGAAGGGAGGCTTTGGACCCAGAGATCTCCTGGGTTCGTAAGCCTCACTCCTTTGCGCTCACCTCTCCAAGCCTCATTTTCCTCCACCACCACGCAGGGATGGTAGTGGTACCTACTTCATTGATTTATTATAAACATTTAAATGCATGAATGCACATAAAAGGCTTAACTCAGTGCCTGGCATGTAATATTATACATTGTAGTTAGTAGTAGCACTAAGAACACATAAAAGATGTAAGGGAACTTTAGAAGCTTTTGTTAGGATACTGGAACTCAGCACGGATGCGTAGAAGACGTGTTAAAGCAAACACCTTCATGCTTCGTTCGGGCAGTTGGCTGGGCCAGTGTGTAAGGGCAATCGTTGCAAGTTTCTTACTAATTTGCTACTATTTTCCTTGAAAGAGGGGGCACTTTGCTCTTCTATACTCCTGTAAATGTCATTTGGACCCTGAGGAGAGGAACCCAGAGTGACTGAATAGCCTCTGAATTTGGTCACGACCTTTCCCTGGTCTGCAGCCTGAGTTACTGCCCGACAAGCCACAGCTTTGCTCGCGGCTGCCCAGCTGCCTTAGTCACACGGAAACGGAGTTTGTTTGCTGTCGTGCCTGTGCAAGTCCAGGGACGGCGGCCTGCGTGACCCGGCCCGCCAGCCTGCTCTTCACGAGGAGTGACCGGGTGTGCACGACGTGTTGTGACCTGTTCATGTATAAGCACGTGGTAGACGCGCACCCTGGCTCCGTGTGTGGATTTTGACGGGGATAGAAATGAAGAAGGGGGAAGGCGATGGCAGGAGAGGTAGAGGAGAGGCGTGGAGTGGACACAGGAGGAGGAGACAGGGAAAGGAGGCGAGGAAAGAGGAGAACCTGCGTGGTCTTTGTTCTCACGCCCGGTGAGGTGGCCCAGCGTCCTCTGCTCACCATGGTGCCACCGCCCTCTGGGACGGTTGGGAACAGCCGAAGCCTTTGCTCTCCTAACCCCCACAACCCCAGTGACACACCAGGTGTTAATTCATGTGACAAGTAATTATTGAGCACTTACTATGTGAGAGGTGCTTTTAGAGGCTTTAACCCATTTCCCCTTTAAAAAAATGTGCAGCTCACTGCCACTTCATTTAATTTTGCATAAACACGCTCTCTGAGGCTGAAGCAAAGCTGACTGGTTTTCAATGTGAAAATAAAATATAAAAACTGTTTTTGGAGTTATTTCTAAGCAGAACTTGTCTCAGATCCTAATGTAACAGAAATATATGTGATGATCAGTATTAATAATTTTTTTATGCGCAGGAATGCTGCATTTTCTCAGATTTGACATTTTTGACATTTTCAGCCATAGAGAATGACTGTATTTTGTAAATAGAAATACAACTACTGAAACCAGAATGCTGTAAATAGAATGATGTCATTTGTTTCCAAAGACTATCAATAAACTAGAGCGATGCAAAAGTAATAATAAAAACGAGATACTTAATGGCAAACTTTGGGGGGGCAAGGTCAGGACTGTAATCTGCAAGTTATCTTGGGGTAAACGCTGCAGCCACACATGTCCCTGGCGGGTATTCTTGGAGCAGATGGGAAATGGGTGAGGGATAGAGAGATGAATGATAGGTTCTGTCCCTCAAGAAGCTTGGAGTCTAGTAGGGCAGATGCTGAGGCACGTTTTCTCGGTAACTGCAGTGAGAATTGTAGAAGCAGAGTTCTCCAAGAGTGATGATGTGGGATGACCCGAGACGGGTTGGAAAGGGAGTGAACTGGAAATCATGTTCAAGAATGAATGAAAGGCTGTCATCTGAAAGTGGAGAGGAGTGTCCTCCAGGTGGAGGGTGTGCACACAGGTGGGGAGATCTGACAGCCCAAAGACATTCATCTTGGCTGGTAATTGGACTGTGGAATGGGAGGAGGTAATTATGCAGGAAATGAAGTTGGGACTAAGTGGTGAATGTTCATCTGTGGGATTACAGTAGTCCAGAGGGGAGAGAAAAGAGTTCTCATAGACATGACACCTCTCTTTCTTCCTGCAGAATTGTTACACAATAGTTACGAAGTGGGCAGTTACAAGAAGCTTATTAAAAGAACTACTGAAAGCTTCTTTATCTCTGGGATTCTATTATGTTTATGATACTTGTTACAATGTGTCTTCTAGAATTTTTCTACCCATTAGAAACCATTTCAGAAGTATCTCAAAATATTAGATATATGTAGCATGTAATTTGATGTCCTTTGTTAGGGATCCATGTATTTTTCATAGCATTTGGGGGTAAAATTCACCCATTATCAATGTACTCTTTACAGTTTTAGTAAATATGCAGAGTCGTGCTTTAGTATCCTTACTGTTGCATGGTATATTTTTAAGTGGAGATGAGTGCCATCTTTTGCTCTCGATGACAGTTTTGATCCAGAGGAAGTATCACCTCTTTTAGAATCTTCACTTAGTTTTGGCCTTGGGGTCTTTTTTTTTAAGTTAATTATATGAAGTCTGACAATTAAGTTCACGAACTCATCCTAAAAAAGTGCTACATACCTCATTGCTGAATATCTCTATGATCACCTTCGAAGTACTCCCCTTGGGAAGCTATGCATTGACGCCAGCACCTAGTCCACCCTTCAAAGCAATTTTGTAACTCTCTTTCTGGAATGGCCATCAGAGCTGTCATTGTATTACCCTTGATGTCCTGAACGTTATCAAAATGTCTTCCTTTCAATATTTCCTTTATTTTTGGATAAAGTAAAATGTCACTGGAGGCCAAATCAGGTGACTAGGGAGGGTGTTCCAGTACAGTTATTTGTTTACTGGCTAAAAACTCTCTCACAGACAGAGCCCTGTGAGCTGGTGCACTGTCGAGATGCAGGAGACTTGAATTGGTGAAAAGTTCAGATTGTTTCATCTAACTTTCACGCAGTCTTTTCAGCATTTCCAAATAGTAAACTTGGTTGAGTGTTTGTCCAGGTGGTACAAATTCATAATGAACAATCCCTCGGATATCAAAAAAGGTTAGCAGCATTGTTTAACTCTTGATTTGGACTGACGGAAGTTTTTTTGATGATGGAGAATTGGATTACTTCCATTGTGCACTTTGATACTTTGTTTCAGTATTGTATTCCTACACCCATGTTTTATCATCAGTGATAACATGGGCCAAAACATGGTCTTGCTTCTCCAAAAGGTCTTGGCAAACTTCGACTCTCCTTTGCTTTTTGTTCATCAGTGAGCTCCTTCAGGACCATTTTTGCACACACCTTTCTCACGCCAAGATTTTCAGTGAAGATTTTCCTAACTGTTTCTCTATCGACATTTACTTGGTCTGCCATGCTTCTCAAAGTCAGCTGATGATTTTGATGCACCATTTGACAAATTTTTGCAATGTTTTTGTCAGTTCTGCTCGTTACTGGCCGCCCTGACCTCTCCTCATTAGTGATGCTTTCTCTTTCCTAGAAAAACGTTCAACCCATTTGTTCACTGCCGTTTTCTTCATGGCTTTATCCCCATGAACTTGGACTAACATATCCCTCATTTCACTTCCACTCTTGTCAAGTTTAACAAGAAATTTAATATTCATCATTAGTTCATTGCTCTAATTTAAGCTCTGACATCCTCACAATGGCACACAAAAACACACAGCAATAATGAACGCCACTCAGCAAGGCACCGCCACACATCGACACAAACACAGCTGCGAGACACAGGTATACCAAGGTTATGACACCATACCGAATTGTTTGTAGCATGCTGCCAATGTAAGTGCAGGGTGGCAAGCTTGCAAACTTAGTTGTCAGATCTCATATATCAGAAAGAGAGAGGGTTGGGGTGATTCTTTGTTTGAAAGGGTTCTTTTTATGAATCTTTCTACTAACAGTAAGAACAGTCTCGGCTGATCCATGGTGGACTTTTAGGAAGACACTGGCCACATGTATTTGGTACAAGGTGAGGCTGTACTTACCACCCTGGGCTGGCCTGACCTGAAGCCTCCTCAGGAGGCCTCTCTCACTTCTCTTGACTCTGTGGAAGCTGTAGGTGTTTGGAGAAATTATAAAATATTTGTCAAGGATCCTTTCTTCCCAAAGCCTCTTGGGCTCATATACGTATATCATGTTGCAGTTTTAGATCTTACTCTGATTAATTGGATAGGGTGGAGGTTATGGTGGTGGGTCATGGTGACTATTATTAAAATAATACAGCCAATCCTCACATAACATAATTTGGTTATAACATTTATGAGATGCCAAAGGAACTTAACTCTTATAACACATGGGAGCTCCATGCTCTCTGTCCCTTGGCTGGACACAGCCTCTGATTCCAGGTCTCATCCGCCATGGCAAAGAGAGTTAAGGCTTAGCACATTGAGCTGATGTCGTGCATGGTTGGCTGGGTAATTTCCAGGTCCACTGCTGTTCTTCTGTTCTTTCCTAGTTAGGGCCTTATTTAAAAAAGAAAAGGAAAGAAAAAAAAAACGATTTTTGAAGCCACTAAGACGCTTTGGCATAGCACAGGCTCTGCCCTGGTGCGTGGGAATGTGATGCCTGCGTTATTCAGTGCCCCTGACTGTGCTTGGTGTTGCCTTTGGCTTGCAGTGCTGGCCAGAAGAGCCGTGCAGGAGTACATCATTATGTCCATCAAGGAGGTGTTGAGGATTCACTTCAACCGTGCGGTGGAGCTCAAGGTAGGTCCCTGCAGAGGGGGAGCCTGGCACAGGAGCGGTGAAGCCCCATGGTAAGGGTTGTGGCGCTTTCTCTTTCCTCTCTGCCCTCCCTTCCCCTGGTGGTCACCTGCTTATCCTCTGTGAATCTTCACTCAGACGTCACATCATCCGGGACGTCCTTCCTGACGCCAGGCCAGAATGGACACCAGTCCATCGGAGGGATGTGTTGGCAGAGTTGGAGCAAAGGGTGTCTAAGACCAGAGTTTGGGGTGATGACCCTAACGATTTTACTTCTCTTGATTTACATGAAAGGACTTGGATTAGAGTTTAAATTCGATTTTAGAGTGAGTGCATATTGCATGTTTCTCCACATTCAGGGAGATAGAGATTTCCAAGTGTTCTGTGGTGGACAGGTGCTATGCTTGGGCCTCCTCTCCCCATGAGCTCGGGAGGCACGCCCTAGACCCACGACGCCCCGAGTGCAGTCACGCACCACGCGAGGCTGTTGTGCGCGTGCAGGGGGGCTTGTCCGAACTGAGATGAGCTTTCAAGTGCAAAATACACGCCAGATTCTAGAGACTTAGTGAGAAAAGAAATGTAAAATACCTCACTAACAGTTTTTGATGTTGACTACTTGCTGAAATGATATTGCCAGATATACTGGGTGAAGTAGATGGTCTTTAAAATTAATTTCACCTGTTTCTCTTTAGTTTTTGTTAAGAGGGCCACTAGAAATGTTATAATCGCATGCGTGGCTCACGTATTTCTTTTGGATGGCACTGCTCAGTAGAATAAATGTTTGTATGTGTGTTAAAAAGAGCAAACACCTGAATTCTCCATAACTCCTATTTCAGTTGGTATTGCTGGCTGTTGTTCTTTCTGGCTCTCCTTGCACATGTAATTTTGGGCTGTTTTTGAGAAGGATAGCAGATCTATAAAAGTAATTACTGAAATAAAATTTTGACTGTCTGTTGAAGCCCTACCCCTTCATTTAAAACTAGCTTTTTTTTTTTTTACCTTATTTAGTTTATTATTTTTCTATTCAATGCAACGTCTTAAACATTTCAGTGATGGTCATTTGATTTGATAAGTAATTATTGTCTTTTCTCTTTTCATAGGTTTATGAACTATTTGCTGATTTCACTTTTCTGGTAACATCCGGTCCTTTCGTTTACACAGCAATATCAGTCATAAATGTGCTTATAAATAGTAAACTTGTACGTGACCAAACTCCTCTAATCTTGGCTGTGAAACCTTCCTTCCTTGTGCCGGAGTCCAGGTTCCAAGTTCAAACAGGTGAGAACGCTGATCATAGTTGTTTTAATTTGTAAATAGAATTTTACTTCATTGTTTTTATGTTTTTAAAAAATTGGGGGAGCATTATTTTTAAAATTCATTATTTAAATTTTCCAAGGACTGTGGAATTATGGAAAATTTCCAGCATATACAAAAGTGCACAGAATAGTTTAATGAACCCCCATGTAGCCATCGTATGTTTCGACAGTTTTCAACTCCTAGCCGGTCTTGTTCGAGCCACACCCCTCCTCTCACATTACTGTGCTATGGCATCATATCATTTTATTCATAACTATTTCAGCCCATGTCTCTAAAAACAGAAGGATAATTAAACATACATATGCATACATGGATACATATTCAGACACACCTATACATGTATCCATATATATGTGCATATATATCTATGTACACATTATCAATATCATTATCACATGACCTAAAATTCATAGTAATTCCTTAATATTTAACTTTTTATTATGGACATCTTCAAACATACAAAGTAGAGAGAATAACATATTAAGCCCACAGATGCTGAAAAATTATCAACATTTTCCCAATTTTGTTTCATTTATCCCCTTCATATTTTTTGAGGAAGTTAGAGTTTTAAAGCAATACCAAATATGTCATAAATGCTTAAGAATTTACCTCTAATGAATTCATATATATTCAAAATGTTCAGTCACTTGCATCTTCTCGTGCTCAAATTGTTGCCTTAGGCACTTCCCCATTTAAAAATGATGTCACCTTCACATTGCATACGTGCACATTTCTGTGGTGTATACCTGTAAGTAATGTCATAGAACTTAATCCCATACTGTGGATGAGTTAGTTGGTTCACTTTTTCCCTCTCCTCATTCCTTGGTATTAAAGAAACGCCTAGTTCATGGCGCTGTGATTACTGTCTTCCTTGTAGTCCTTCAGTTCGTGCCTCAGAGTGTGGATACTGGCTTCTGCAACTTCACCCAGCACATTGAGAAAGGTCTGATGATAGCTCTCTCTGAAGTGAGGAAACACCAGCAGGGCACGTACAACCTCACGGTGCAGGTGAGCATGCACCAGGTGCAGAACCAGATGCTTCAGTCTTTCAGGAGGAACCCGTTTCACAGTGTTTCGTTGTGGATGCACTTTACTCTTTGACTTCCCTCCAGTGAAGGGGTTCAGTTCACATGGATCAGGGTTGACCTCTTTCCATGGCCTCGTAGTGGTATAGCCAGGGAGCCCAGGTACGGTGAGCTGAGAAGAGATGAGCACAAGCTTGAAATGCAAGAATGTTCTAAAAAGGAGCATTATTAGCTTACAGTGTGTCCAGTGCCTAGTGTATTGAGGACAATGCCTAAATACACTAATGTTCCATATTATGGAGTACAATGAAAGGCAGAGCTTTTCTCTAAAAACAGAATATAGCTGCCGATCAAAGAATATGCTTTGTATGCATTGCGTGGACACTGCTACTGTTTTTCTATTTCTTTGATATTTTTTCCTCCATATTAAATGGATATTTATGCTCCTGAAATGAAACTTTCTTTTTTTTCTTATAGTTTCCATCTCTCTTAATTCCCTATTTTTACAGATTTTCTGAACTTTGTCTTCCAAGTCATTAATTTAATCTTCAGCTGTGTTTCTTATATTGTTCAGTCCCTCTATTGAATTTTCTTTTAGCCATTATTATTATTTTTTCATTGTTGTTTGCTCCTTTTTTATTGCAGCTTTTCTTGCAATAATGCAGGATTATCTTGCATGAGGATATAATACCACTCTGAAAATCTCTGAGGGCATTAGAGGTTTTTGAAAGTTGTCTTCTGTTTCTTAAGTTATCTCTCTTTTCTCTGTAGCCATTGTTCTATATCCATCTTGGTCCTTTGCTTTTGTGCTATTAGTTTTCTGTAAATGTTTGGAGACCTTTGGTTGATCGGTATTAGGAATGAAGCAGGTGTTTAATTCTGGCAGCTTGTTTGGCTTTTCCTTTCAGCTGTCACATCTGTGTCTGCGTCAGCTGTGCACCCTGCCGGGAGATTCAGTGGAGCACTGGGTACTGGGCAGGTTGTATCAGTGGCGGGCTTCTCTCTTGGGGCAGTGGGCGGTCAGAGACAGCAGATTGGCCCTACCCCCCAGTGCAGGATAAGGAGGTTGTCCCTAGGATGGAGCACATTAGTGTATTTTTTCTTTCATTTTCTTTCCTTCTTTGTCTAGTGTGCGGTCGCTGTCCCCCTCATTGCCTAGGGACCAGACCTGCAGCAGGTCTCTTGTGCTCTCAGGCAGGGAGCTCCTTTTCCTCAGGGAGCAGTGCTTGGGCTATTCTGGGTAAAGATGTGGCCAATGCTTGCACCTTTGTGTGGGCTTGGATGTGGCAGATAGAAAGGAAGGAGGAGGGAGGCAGTTAGCTTGGCTCTTTGGCAGTCTTTAATTAACTGTGGCAGCCTACTCTTGGTCCCATTGCTGTTCCTGTGGATCTCCCCAGCCAGACCCGCTGGGGAGAACGGCTCTCAGCGCCACTGTAGTCTGTGCCTGCTTGTGTTTTGGGTTTTGGTTCCCTCGGTTCTGGTTTATCTCAATATGACTCCATCCTCTCTCCATTTTCCAGAAATTTAACAGGATCTCTGGATTTCTTCTGTTTTCAGTACTGGAGTGGATTTATTCCTCTTTGTTCAGCTCACTGTTACTTTGGGGTGAAAGGGAGAGGGGGAGGGACTATAGATACGTGTGCAGAGTTCCTCACTTTATGGAAAAAACATTTGCAATTACCTGAGAATTTAAAGTATTGCAAAAGAGCAACAAGTTGACAGTGCACTGTAGAATTGTGTGCCTGAAACCTATGTAATCCTTGCTAACAGATGTCACCCCAGTAAGTCTAATAATAAAAATAAATTTAAAAAAATAAAGTATTGCAAAAGGGAACCAGAGCACAAAGTCAGTTACTCTTTAAACATGTTACTTCCTTTAAAGAAGAAAAAATCGATGAGAGAAATTATGAGAGGGAAATCATAGTCAGGCCTTTAGCAGGATGTTGTCATTTATTTTAGGAGCTGATTCTGACTTCTCCTTTCAGATCTTGAATATCACTGTGGGTTCGTCAAGAGTGGCTCCTCGGCGGGGCCCCGTGAACATCGTCTTTGCTGTTAGAGGCACTCAGGGGTTTTGGAATGGGACCCAAGTGAGCGAGCTGCTCAGGAACTTGAGCGTGGTGGAGTTCAGCTTCTACCTGGGGTACCCGGTGCTCCAGATCGCCGAGCGTGAGTACTGCTCTCCTGTGAAGCTCTGGGAAGGTGGCCCTGAGCGTTTCTGTTGGTGGACCTCTTTTTCTCAAATATGTGGCCGAAATTCAGACTACAAATCTTCCCCAGAAAACTTGGAGCTTCTTATATTCAAGCCAGGGTGGGCCTCACCCACCGGGTTCGGATTTATTCTTCTGTTTCTGGGGAAAGGCGCGTGCTATTAAAAGTGTTGCTAGTTCTGGCAAAGGTAAAACCAGAAGGACAGAGAACAGATCTGTGGTTGTTGGGGTGAAGGGTGGGAGGAGAGCTAGACTGCAGGAGGGTAACAGAAGGCAGGTTTTGGAGGGCAGTGAGATCGTTCTGTTATTTTGACTGCAGTGCTGGTTACATGACTATGCATCCATCATAAACCTGCACACCAGAAAGAGTGGATTTTATTATGTGTACATAATAAATAAAAAGGTAATAAATGAAAATAAAACCTTTCTAGCTGCAGCAGTTAGATTTTACAGTGCATATGGAGTGAGGTGTGGAGTGGGAGAAACTTCTACTTCAAAAATAAAACAAAACAAAACAAACACCCCCACCCCCGCCCCCCGCCCCCAGTAGATTCTAGAGTTGAAGTCAGGCAGAAAAAAAATCTTTTTCAAAATGAAATGGCTATACGGTCTCATGATTCTTAATGTATTTTAGCGTACTGTTAATTAAATGGAAAAGAATAACTTATAAAATGCTGCAGTGGACAGGGATAACATGGTTATTCTCATCTAGCTGGTTTCAGTTATGTACAGTGCAGGTGTGGATAAAATAAGCATGTGGGACAACAGTTGTGTGCTGAGACTGTCCCAGGCAAGCCAGGACATAGGGTCACTTTACCCTGAGCCATTGTGGGAAATCCTGGGGCTCTGAAAACAGTGTGAAAGCTCATTGCTCTGGAACAGTGACATTTCAAGGGGAAAGTATGGGTGATCTCTTCGTGATGTAGTGACCCACAGTGTCACTTGAGCAAGCCCCGTATTTCTTTTTGTCCTCTTTCTCCTGGAAATGAATGTGCTCAGAAACCACTACTGTCTGTGCCTTCACCCCCATGTGGGATTTCTGTCTTTTGTATTTAGTGCTAAATAATATAGGAATGGTAGTGTGTTGTGCCTTACCTTTCTGACTGTTGCAAACATGTTTTTTACAGATTTGTCTCCTTTACTAACTCTTTTCTTTATAGCCTTCCAGTACCCACAGCTCAACTTGTCCCAGTTGTTGAAGTCCTCTTGGGTAAGAACAGGTATGTTTAACTTATGTCATATTTTAGGAACTGTAAAAATAAGAAGTCTGTGAGGGCATATGAAGAATGATACCACCGTCCCTGTTTCTGAGTCCTAAATTCAGGGCAAAGTGTACCTTAAATTCTTGGCAAAGAGTAAACGAGAAAGGGATTCAAATTTGGCTGTGGGAATGTGTCCCACTGAGTTATGGCACAAAAAGGATAGACTTTCTCTAAAATTCATACATCAAGTCCAGGACTGTCTAACAGGAACTGACAGTCTTCCAACCCAGAGCAAAACAAGGTTCTGGAGCAAAGGTCAGTCTCTCTCTCTCTTTTTTTTTCTAAAAGTCTTACTTATTTGGTTTTATAAGGATAAATAAAGTAACTTAGCAAATAAGCAGCTTTTTAAAAAGTCTTGTGGGCCTGGGTTAGATATTTACAGCTATGGCATTGCAGAATAAGACTTTCTAACCTTGAGGCTCACCAGAGTGTAAGAGTCACATGCTCATCGGCTGCCCAGTGTGTGAGCAGCACAGTGAGTAAGCTGGTGGTGGACAGAAGCACGTAAAGTGGTGACAGCCACCATTTACAGGTTCCCCTAGCCTGCAAGTCCTTCTTAGTTCACATACAGCATCTTCTGTAAAGGCCCCACTTCTATGCATGGTACAGTGGCCTCATTGCTCACATGATTTTCCTAGTGGTTGAGTGACTTGCCTGTGGTCCTATCTCAGAGGGGATTTGATCTAGTTCTGGCTGACATGCCAATTGTCTATTTAGATAATCTTGTTTACAGCACATGTCTGAAGACAGGCACCTTAACTTGAGTCGTTTATGAGTCAGTTTATGAGTCAGTTTATGAGTCAAGATAAGATATGAACTTAAACCATTTCCAGAAGTTTTGAAATAAGTGCAGACAAAATGTTTGATCTCGTGTAGATGCTTTTAGCGCCAAAGCCCCTGCTTTGCCGAGTTCCTGAGTCTTCTGGCCACCAGTCAGTAACACATGGAGCTTGGAACTGTACATAAGACCCATGAGCAGTACTTGGATCCTCACTTTCCCCCTTGTAACGTCTTCTCTCTAGGGATTGGCATTTCGTAGTAACCCTATGTCAGCCTCTCTGGTACGCACACGCTTCTCTACTGCTAACTCGTTTGGGGGCCTGTGTGTTTCATTTGACATGTAGTCCTCCTGGGTGTCATTGAGAAGCAGCTCCAGAATGAAGTGTTTCAAGCTGAGATGGAGCGCAAACTGGCCCAGCTGCTCAGTGAGGTCTCCACCAGAAGGCGGATGTGGAGAAGGGCCACCGTCACTGCTGCGAACAGTGTGGTGCAGGTGTGTTAAAAGGGCCGAAGCGGGAGGGGAGGCGAGAACAGGCGAAAACCGTGCCCTGTGTTCACGCAAATGGGAACTGTGTGAGGACCTTCTGACTTATAGACTGATGGCTCTATTAGGTAGCAGCTGAGACGGCAGCATTTCCGTCACCTGGAGTCTAGACCATCAGTTCCCAAATGGTAGTACGCGTACCCCTGGGGGTGCATGCTAGGCCTTCAGAAGTACATGAAAAATGATCAGGAATGGCAAAAAAAAAAAAACAAGTAAAGTAAAAAAAAAAAAAGGATTCAAAATGTTAGTTATGAAACAATAAGTGTTAAGTTTGAATCATGGTTCATGGAGACACTTCAAAATTAAATCACATCGAGAGTTCCCTGGGGGTGTAGTGGCTGGGCTTTGGCGCTCTCAATGCTGCAGCCTGGGTTCGATTCCCAGCCAGGGAACTACCCCACCCCCCCCAAAAAAAAATTAAATCACATTAGTGAAGGATGATTGGCGAGGGCATGGCTATGAGCCCTTCCCCCAAACCACTCTTCTACCAATCATTAGCAGTTTCAGAGCAATCCATTTGCAACGTTTCTGGAACTTCTCCAAACATATAAATACATCTGTAGCCAGACTGATCAGTTTAGTTATTGACTTGAGTAAAAGTAAATGCATGGTCTTTAATTGTGATTCTTTTCAAGTAGTTTGTTTTTTATTTAATGTTTAAATACTTGATCATCATCATTAATATTTAACTGTGTTACGAATATTTTAAAATTAAATCTGTGGTTTGTACTTTTAGTGTAGTAATTTTTCTTTCCTAACGTATTACCTCATTTCCACTATTTCACATTGAGATAGGCACTGAATAAAAGTGTCAGTATTTAAAAACAGCTATTTGAAAAATAAAGGGTTCAATTTATAGAAATGGGCTTAAAAGGGGTACACAGGTGGAAAAGGATGGGGAACCACTGCTCTAGACAAATATTTCCTGAGTTCTCATTAACTTGGTGGGCACAGCAATAGACCTTGTGGGGAGCACAGCGAAAGAATTGTGTCAGTGGGTTGCCATACCATCGGATGACCTTAGTTTTCAAAAAGTAACTTTTTAATACCAAAAATGCAGTCAATTAAGGAATGATAAGTATTATTAATAGCATCATAGAGATGAATCATTCAGCTGGAAGGAATCTTAAGAAATCAGAAAGAGGAGAATTTTCTACCCTTTTATCTTCCCTGCCTCCCACCATCCCTGGTTGTCTCATATTACCCCAAATCCTCTTCACCTTGTTCACGAATGACAGATTTGATTCGTTTGAGTTAAAAAGTGATCCATTTTAAAGTGCACGGGCTCATGGAGAGTTGGACGGTGGGGCTGTGATTTATTCCCATCTCAGTGTGCATCGTGTTATTTTGGATTTTTTTCCCTTTACCAATTGCTGACTTGTAGAGCTAAGAAAATGGGATATTTAGAACTGTGGCATTTCAGAGACAGGAAACCAGGATGAAGCCCAGAAGTGCAGGGGCGGGGAGGCTGGTGGTTTAGGGATATTAGCAAGAACGAGGCAGAACTGACACTGGGAAGGTGAACAAGGCTGTCTGCCCAGCGCTGGCACCCGCGTCCCATAACCCTATCACCAGCTTTTCCCCAGTAGGCATTGCTCTTTATTTCCATTCCCAGACAGGTGGTGGTTAGATTTCTAAAATAGTTTCTTTGCCAGATGGCAGTAGAATATAGAGAAATTGAAGACACTCATAAAAATTGACAGGAATGTCAATGTCAATATAAAGTAAATATATATTTACATAAATATAAACCAAAGAATAAGAATGAAAATGAATTATTAAAGCTTTGCCTTATTCAGTAACCCCATAGAACTTGTGCAGCTCTGGGTGGAGGTTAATAAATGCACCTGAAACAGTTGTAAAGCACCATAAAATGACATAATGAGGTGCTAAATTAGATAGGAAGGCTCCCTAAGGTGGGAATATTGGATCTGTGAAAGTTAACCAAGCCACTCCAGGCGAATGGTGCCATCTGATGGGTTGCTAAGAAACCATGCCCTAGATTTCCTCCCCTTTAGAGTGACCAAACATGAAGATGGGGACAGGATTTATGTACAGGGCACAGCACTCTTCAGAGAACATAATTTGTGAAAGTGAAAATACTGAAGCAATTTAAATGTTCAGCAGTTGGGGAATGGGTAAAAAAATTGTCATGAGTCTTTGTATGTCGGAATACTATGAGCCATTATCATTTTTTAAATTAGTGTGTGATATAAAAAGATGTTCAAGTGAAGAGAGGCTACAAAAGAATATATGCAATATAATCTGAATATTAATATAAAACTCATGAAAAAAATAATGGAAGGAAATACGCCAAAATGTTTACAGTGGTTTTCTTTGGTTGGTTGAATTTGAGGTGATTTTCATTTATTTTTTATATGTTGTTTTCAAAATTTCTCCAATGAACATGTAAGTTCTATAGTAAACATGTGATTTTAGTCAGAAAATAAATTTTCCAGTGAAATTGAAAATGTTGCCCAAAATGATGACTCTTATCATACCATGGTTGTATGGATTCCAAATACGGATCTGATAAGAAGTCATCCAGAAAGGATGCTGGAATTAGCTTTTACTGACTGTTACTTTCAGATTGGATAAGCTTATAGAATCTTTAATTGAGGTGGCTGTCACTGGATATTTGGGTATATGGTTTCTGCAAGAAGCAACCATTTCTAAAATTTATCAGAACTTTACAGTGGAGTCAACAAGCACATAGGTAGAGGGACAGTGCTTTTCAGTACTCCTTTGGAATATTTATTCCAAAGGCTAATAAATGAGTCAGTACAGCATAGTTGGGAAGGGAATAGGTGTTTAGGGGACAGAAGTGGTCAGGGAACTGGCCTGGAAATAGCAAAGAGCAGGACAGGTAAGCCCTTCTCGGGATGGAGAGGTATAAAGAACAGATTCTCTAGGGATGAGGGTTTGGACCCATGTCGTTAAGGATCTTTAAACAAGATCTGGAAGAAGGCATTCGCAGCGAAAGGCTGAAATTGTTGGTTTGCCAAAAGTTTGCAGTGGTGCAGCAGTCCAGCAGCCGTGTCTGGAGTGCAGAGCAGTATCACTATGCTGCACATGTGGCTAAAGAAGTGGCAGCTATTTTGCCATGTATTGTGTGTATAAAATAGAGAACTTGGAGTCATTGGTGATTATTTTCTCAGAACGGCAGTCCAGCATTTTACTGGACTTTGAAGGGGTAATAAAATTGTTGCATATTATTAAGAGAAATAACAACAAAATAGAAAGCTCTTTTTGTGTAAAACAGTGTTACAGCAAATGTACTAAATTCTCAGGTACTAGTGTAAAGGACTATCCTTAATACCAGAGAGAGAAATTTTAGGACAACTTAATGTACTCTTTGACCCAACAGATTATGAATTTATGAGAATGTTTTCCCAGCCCCACAGAGACATAATTGACATATAACATAATATAAGTTTAAGATGTAAAGTGTGATAATTTGATGTAAATATATATTCAAAATGATTACTACAATGTTACTTAACACACCCATTGCTGACATAGTTACTTTTGTGTGTGTTGGGTGTGTGTGTGTGTGTGTGTGTGTGTGTGTGGAGAGACTTTTTAAGATCTCTCAGTAACTTTCAAATATACAGTAGTGTCATTACTGTATTTTACCATATATAATGCGCTCCTGTATATAATGCACAACCATGCTTTTGGCCCAAACTTTCAGGGAAAAAAGTTTTTTGGTTTAATTTTCTAATTTAAATTTTTATTTGTTTATATTTCGGTACTTGTTTTTGTATTATAAAGGAATTTTAACATTTATACTTTAACATATTATGGTACAAGTAATTTTATGTAACAGCTAATTACAAAACGAACAGATACAAGGTACAAGAAATTTTATGTATAAAAATTTTTATGTATAAAAAAACGCCTGATTATTGTATTCCAGAGTATTATTTTGCATATGGATACTGTTATTGATTTCTAGAGTTACACTTTTAACTCATAAGCATAAATAAAAGAATGAAAAACATTTATATCGATACAGAATTAGTACTGCCCATGTACATTGCACATCCTTAATTTTCCCTCACAAATTTGGGCAAAAATGCGCATTATGCACAGCAAAATATGATAACTATGTTCAACATGCTGCACATTAGATCCCCAAACTTATTCATCTTATAACTGGAAATTTGCACCCTTTGACCACCTTTACCCTTTTCCCCCACCCCAGCTTCCGGCAACTACCAGTCTATTCCTTGTTCCTTTGAGTTTGGTTTCTATTTTCTAAAAATTCTACGTATAGGTGAAATCATTCAGTATTTGTTTTTCTCTCACTTATTTCACTTAACATAATGCCCTCAAGGTCCATCCATGTTGTTGCAAATGGCCAACATTTCCTTTTTTATGGGTAAATAATATTCTTCTGTGCACATGGGCATACATACCCACACCCTACATTTTCTGTATCTGTTCACCCATAGCTGAACACTTAAGTTGTTTTCATGTCTTGATTATTGTAAATAATGCTTCAACGAACATGGGATAGTGATTTTATTTCCTTTGGATATATACCCAGAAGTGATGGTTTCATTTTTAACTTTTGGAGGAACCTCCATACTGTTTTCCATAGTGGCTTCACCAATTTACGTTCCCACCAGCAGTGCACAAGAGTTCCCTTTCCTTCACGTTAGCTATACTAACAGGTATGAAATGGTACCTCACTGAGATTTTGATTTGCATTTCTCTGATGATTAAGATTTTGAACACCTTTTCATGTACCTGTTGGCATTTGTATGCCTTCTCTGGAAAAATGTCTATTCAAGTCCTCTGCCCATTTTTCAATCTTTTTTTTTTTTTTTTTTTTTTTTTTTTTTTTTGCTGTTGAATTGTATGAGCTCCTTGTATATTTTGGATATTAACCCCCAGCAGATATAAATTTGCAAATATTTTCTCCCGTTCCTAAGTTGCCGTTTCATTTTGTTGATAATTTCTTTTTCTGTGCAGAACTTTTTTAGTTTGATGTAGTCCCTCTTGTTTATTTTTGCTTTTGTTGCTTTGTGCTTTGGGTCTTAATATCTAAAAACTCATTGCCAAGACCAATGTCAAGGAACTTTTTCCCTATGATTTCTGCTAGGGGTTTTATGGTTTCAGGTCTTACATTTAAGTCTTTCCATTTGGAGTTAATTTTTGCTAGTAGTGCAAGATAGGGGTCCAGTTTTATTCTTTTGCAGTGAACATCCACTTTTCCCGAAACCATTAATTGAAGACACCATCTTTTCCCTATTGAGTATTCATGGCTCTTTTCTTATCAGGGTCTTTCGTGGTTCCATGTAAATTTAGGATTGTTTTTTCTATTTCTGTAAAAAATACCATTTGAATTTTCATAGGGATTGTATTGGATTTATTGATGACTTTGGATAGTTTTGGACATTTTAACAATATTAATTTTTCTAATCTATGAACATGGGATATCTTTCTATTTATTTATATCTTTTGTCATCAGTGTCTTATAGTTTTTAGTGTACAGATTTTTCATCTCCTTTGTAAAATATATTCCTAAGTATTCTGTTATTTTTATGCTACTGTGAATTGCATTGTTTTCTTTGTTTCTTTTTTGGATAGTTTATTGTTTGTTTATAGAAACACAACTGATTTCTGTATGTTGATTTTTGTATCCTGCAACTTTACTGAATTCGTTTATTAATTCTAATAGTTTTTGGTGATGTCTTTATGGTTTTCTATTTATAAGATCATGTCATCTGCGGACAAATAATTTTACTTCTTCCTTTCCAATTTGGGTGACCTTTATTTCTTTTTTCGTGCTTGATTGCTCTGGCTAGGACTTCAGTACTATTTTAAATAGGAGTGGTGAGAGAGAGTGCCCTTGTCTTATTCCTGATCTTAAAGCAAAAGCTTTCAACCTTTCACCTTTCAGTCTTTCATGATATTAACTGTGGGCTTGTCATATCTAGCTTTTACTATATCATGGTATGTTTCTTCCAGGCTCAATTTGTTGAAAGTTTATATCACAAATGGGTGTTGAATTTTGTCAGTGCTTTTTCTGCATCTATTGAAATGATCCTGTAATTTCTATCTTCCATTTATTAATGTCATGTATCACATTTACTGATTTGCTTATATTGAACCATCCTTGCATCCCAGGATGAATCCCACTTGATCCTGGTATGTGATCTTTTTAATATGCTTTGGCTTGCTCATAATTTGTTGAGAATTTTTACATCTATGTTCCTCAGAGATACTGGCCTGTAGGTAGTTTACTTTTCTTACAGTGTCCTTACCTGGCTTTGGGATCAGGGAAATGCTGGTCTCATCAAATGAGTTTAGCAGTATTCCCTCCTCTTCAGTTTCTTTTTTTTTTATTTTGAAAAATTTTGAGACAGATTGTTAATTTGACACAGAGGTGTTAATTCTTCTTTAACCCTACCAGATCACTGTACTGAGTTTTTGGTAATTTCTGAATCTGCTGCTATACCGCTGTACCTAATTTTCGGTACTTTGCCTAGTACGTGAAAAACATGACTCCCAAGTTCCATCTTATTCTAACCACTTGTTTGCATGTAACTAACATTTTTCTGTATCATGTTGGTTTTTTCTCTTTAATGCTCAGGAGCCCAGGTGTAGGGGACAGTTAGGTTCAGGGCCTCAGGTCTGGTAGGGTTAAATGTTTGGTAAACTTCATCAGTGAAACCATCTAGTCCTGGGGTTTTTAACATTGGCAAGTTTTTGATTACTGATTTGATCTCCTTTCTCATTATTGGCCTGTTCAGATTTCTGTTTTTTTCATGATTCAGTCTTAATAGGTTGTATATTTCCAGAAATTTCTCCATTTCTTCTGGGTTATCTAATTTGTTGGTATATAATCATTCATAGTTGCCTACTGATATTTTATATTTCTGTGATATCAATTATAATGTCTTTTCTTTCATTTATACAGTACACTCTTAGTTAACTAGCACCCACGGGGATTGGTAGATGCCAGATAAATGTAAGTAGACTCTCCATTAACTGGAACTCAAGCAACCAGCTAAATCTCATGCTACTGGCAGAGAACTTTTTTGCCTGTTGCTTGAGAGTGCTGGTTGCTTGAGTTTTGGTTAATGGAGAGTCTATCCTTAATTTTTATTGTGAGTCCTCTCACTTTTTCTTGGCTAGTCTAGCTAAAGATTTATCAATTTTGTTTATCTTTTCAAAGAACCAACTCTTAATTTTAAAAAATCTCTTCTATTGTTTTCCTATTCTCTATTTGATTTATTTCTGCCTTATTTCCTACTTTATTTCCTACTTTCTGCTAACTTTGGGCTTAGTTTTCTTTTTCTTTTTCTAGTTCCTTGAGGTGTAATTATAATAGATTGTTTATTTGAGATTTTTTTTCCCTGGTGTATGCATTTATAGCTATAAACTTTCCTTATAATTTGTTTTTTGTGCATCCTGTAAGTTTTAGTGTATTGTGTTTCCATTTTCATTTGTCTTTAAGGTATTTTTAAATTACCCTTTGATTTTCTCTTTGGACCATTGATTGTTAAGGAGTGTGTTGTTTAATTTCTATATATTTGTAAATTTTTCTGCTTTCCTCCTATTATTGATTGCTGTTTCACATCATTGTGCTTCAAAAGATACTTGATATAATTTCTGTCTTCTTGAGTTAGTTGAGAATTGTTTTGTGGCCTAACATACAGTCAAGCCTAGAAAATGTTCTGTGTGTGTTTGAGAAGAATGTGTATTTTACGGCTATTAGATGGAATGTTCACTGTGTAGCTGTTAGGTTTGTATGGTCTGTAGTGTTGTTCAGATCTGCTGTTTGTTTATTGATTCTCGGTATGAAGGATCTGTATTGATGAGAATGGGGTTTTAAAGAAATTATGAGATATATCATCCCAAGTGCAGTAGTTCTTATCTGGGGGTAATTTTTGCCCTCTAAGGCACATTTTGGCAATGTCCAGAGATGTTGTTGGTTGTCACAAGTGGCGATGAGGGATGTGACTATTGCTACTAGCATTTAGTGAGTAGAATGCAGGGATACTTCTAAACATCCTACAATGCTTGGGACAGTCCCCAACATCTAAATATTATCTGGACTAAAATGCAATAGTGCTAAGGCTGAGAAACCTTGCCCTAGAAGAACAGAGAAAAAAATGCTAATGGATTCAAAAGGGATTGGATAGAAATTTAATAGTTTCAGAGAACTGGATTTACCTAACCCTTGTGGTTGATATTATGAAGAGTAGCACCCGCGCATGACATTTTGGAGCTTTTTGGTAGCAATTCTAGGTTTTTGAACTTGGCAACCCTATGGTCTGTGTATTAGACTTGGCCCTTTGTCTCAGAGATGACTTTGAGTAAGATGAAGCTCATTTGTTATTCCGCACAGAGGAACTTTGATTTTAACCATTCCTTTTACCACCAAGAGAGTGCCTTGGGGATTCTGGAACCTAGAAGTCTAAGGAGCTTATTATAAGGATTGAAATAAATCCTGAATAACAGTCAAGATTGAGTGCCCTGAGAAAGGGCATGTGGAAACATGAGCTTCTAAAATGCTAATGGTTTCTGTTATCTTTCAGGTGGTAAATGTGTCCAGGCTAGAGGGAGATGATAATCCCGTGCAGCTCATCTACTTTGTGGAAGATCAAGATGGAGAAAGACTCAGTGCAGTCAAGTCTTCAGATCTGATTAACAAGATTGATATCCAGAGAGCAGCCATTATCTTGGGTTACCGAATTCAAGGTGCTGTCGCCCAACGTAAGTGCATGAGGCATGGTCCCTAAGTAGTTGACTGTGCTGTGCTGGGGTCAAAAGTCAGTCTTTTTCTGACAATGAACTCTGAATTTAGGACATTCTTGTGTGTATGTAGTAGATTTATGTCTTATACCCTTACTATTTAGTGGCACTTACATAAGCTATTAGTTGTTAAAATTCGTTTGCGGGGAGTTCCCTGGTGGTGTAGTGGCTTAAGGTTTCGGCAGTGTCAACGCTGTGGCCTGGGTTTGATTCCCAGCCAGGGAACTACCCACATAAAAACAAACAAACAAACAAACAAACAATTCATTTACCAAGATCTGCTTTATTTTAATTATTTGTGGTTATATCCTTCACTGCTGTTTGCCCTACCTAACCTTTTATATTTGTGTGTTATAGTAAGTTATAGTAGTTTAAGTTAAATTTAATATTTTTCTGCTATTCTTGTTCTGTTTCTCTTTTTAAAAATTTTTGTCTTAGGTAAAATAACATATTTTCTCTGTATTAATTCCAAATCTTTTATGTCATATTTTGAACGTTGGTGGGGACAGTGAGTCACGCAGGAAGCTGGGAGGTGCCCTCTGCATTTATTGGCTTCCTTCTGGGTCTTTCAGCACAAAGAAGTCCTTGATCCTTACCCTTTTCAATCCTGTTTTTCCCCCACCCTGTCCTCACACCACTCCACAACTTAGAAAGAGGTATTTTAATATTTCTTTATTATTTTTGGAAGATACTAGGCCCCTACTCCCCTGGCAATGGCTGCTCTCAGTGCCTTGTTGTTTTGTTTTATTTTTATTTCCAACTCTCAGATGTTGGGTATTTAAAATTAAGAAAAGGAGAGGCATGGAGAATGTATTTTTCTAACTGCACATTTATGAATTAGACTGCTATTTTAATGTGGATGTTTTTCCTTTATGATCCGAGAGCAGTCCTTATGAGAGCTTGGCAGTACTTGCTCCCAGCAGTAAAGGGATAAGTAAATGTTTGGAAGGAATTCTGCATCAGAGAATATTGGAAAAACTCTCTATATAGAAACTACATAGGAGACAAAGGCAGTTTTAAAAAATGACAGCTTTGAAATTATCCTTAGCTGTAGAAGATTCTTTGTGAAATCTATACTTGTCTCTGTAAACTAACCAGGATGAGGGCTAATGGGCACACTTGCTCCATTTTATAGAAGATAATGGGAGAGTTTAAGTAAATAACCATTGGTGGTTTGCATTTGTGTACTTGAGATGTGATTGTGTATTAGTGTGTTCTATTTCGAAGCACTGAGGAAAAAATAATAAAGCATAAATTTTTTCATATGACATTTTTTAACTTTTTGCATTTTGTTTTTGACATTCAGTATTTTATATTAGTTTCAGTTGTACAACATAGTAGTTAGACATTTCTATGTACAACATAGTCGTTAGACTTCCATATAATTTATGCAGTGATTTCCTAGATTAGTCTAGTACTCATCTGGCACTTACACAATTGTTGCAACATTATTGACTATATTATCTATGCTGTATTTTATATCCCTGTGACTATTTTGTAACTACCAATTTATATTTCTTAATCCCTTCACCTTTATCATCCAACCTTACCAACCTCTCTCCCATCAGTTTGTTCTCTGTATCTACGAGTCTGTTTCTGTTTTGTTTGTTCATTTATTTTGTTCTTTAGATTCCACCTATAAGTGAAATCGTGTGGTATTTGTCTTTCTCAGTCTGACTTAACTTCTTTCATATATGACGACTGTAGGAGAGGTTCCCCATTTTAGCTATGCACTTCACCTTTTAAGAAAGATGATGTGTGATAGGGTATGGGCACTTTTCAAGCCTACTTCATCTGTTCTTTGCAACTCTCTTTCTCAGTTTCATGCTAAAAACCATAGGGGTGTAACGCTCCTAGGATTGGAAGCCTCAGCCAACACCAAGACCAGCCCAGGGAGCTGTGGGGCCTGGTGTCAGGGCCTCGTTTTGATCAATCTGTATATCTCAGTGGGTTTTATTAGGCTAGAACTGAGAAGACTATCCAGTTGTTGCAGCTCCTCAGTTTGATTCTGTCACTCCTATGTTGTCAGCTGTTTTCATGCAAAATGAGCTACATATATAAACTACATCCAGGCCGAATTTAAAAATATAAATGTTTACCATTTTGTCACCTTTTCTGTTTCCTCCATAGTCTCTGTTCTGTAATTCATCTTCTCTCGTAGGGCGGATACTTTGGAGGGCTTGCTCCACACCCATGCCACTCTCTCCAGGGCTTCAACCCAAACTTAAAGCAGCCCCAAGACTCTTTTTTGTTGCTATGTCTTGGAGCAGAAACATTTTTATCCCGTAGCATGTGTTAACCATTATTGGACACCAAAAGAGCGTAAAGCTTAGGCCCAAGAAGACCGAGAAGTATTTGAAAAGACAAGACTTAGAACCAGGACTATCTTAATGAATAAAGTAGTGTAGTCGTATATCAACATGATACATCTATGTAATAAAATGCATTTTAAAAGAATAGCAAATCATCTGCTAGACAAAGACAACCAGGAAAAAAAAAGACCTTAGACAAGGTGGGAACTACTGTTGTCACGAGGAGGTTGTTATGAGCAGTCCCAGCGGATCAGGAGCTAAAACAGAGGGGAGGGGAAGTTTGGTTTTTCAGAGCCTAGTGATGGGAACCTGAGCTTTAAGAGGAGCTGAATCCTCGAGAGGATGAGTATGGAGTGAAGAGGACCAGGGCCCAGTACTGGTGGACAGGATTAGGGAAGGGAGCTGGTGAGGGAAATTCAGCAGGACAGAGTACCTGATGCATAATTGTCCAAGGCCATGGGAGATGGGGGGCTAAGGTGGGGGTGGGGATGGCACGAGGGTTTGGAGTGGCAGATTCAAAATGAGTAAGTTTGATTTAATGTAATTTTGAAATTGACAACTGGTACCTTAAGTAAAACAGGTTCAGTTAAAAGCCATATTTCAAGGGTTTAGGGAGAGACACAAGTGAGGAAATTAAGGCAATGCTCATAGATTATCTTTAGGATTTTAAAGTTTTGGCATGGAAGCATTTGTGCACTGCGAATTTAGGGAGAGCTGGTAGAATAAAGTCAGAAGACCTGAAATTAACCTTTACCACTGAATTAGCCATGTCTTTTTAGACACATTATATATGTCACTGTGATCCCAAATGTATTCTAGATGCATTGTATTTATCATTTGGTCATACTTCCTGTTATCAGGAGATTATAGTCTTTAACCAGTTGTCTTGAGCTGAAGTGACAGGGACTTTGCAGGTTTCTCACAGAAGAAGGCACATACACTGTCCAGAAGGGCTGTCTAGTAAAGAAGTGCAGAGGAGTTATTCAAACACCTTTCTTTCTTGTCTGTAGCCGTGGACAGGGTGAAGAGACCATCGCCGGAGTCCCAGAGCAACAACCTCTGGGTCATTGTTGGCGTGGTCATTCCCGTGCTAGTGGTGATGGTGATTGTTGTCATCCTCTACTGGAAACTCTGCCGCACGGACAAGTTGGACTTTCAGCCTGACACTGTGGCCAACATTCAGCAGCGACAGAAGGTAAGGGGCAGACCCTCCAGTGATCACATAGGCATCTTGCAGGCAGGGATGGGGAGCTCAGCCTCCTGATAATGAAAGATGGAGAAGAGAGCTATTAGGGACTCTTTTGGTTTTAATGGTGGTGTCTCTTAGCCTTCATGTTCGCTTACTGATTAAAAGCCATGTTTCAAGCTATATAAAGGCCTAGCAATTCTATGAGCTCTGAGTTCCTTTGCGATTTTATTTTTGAGATGATCAATTAGAACATCACATCTATTCTGGGTATGAATTCTGATGTAGTTTAACCCTGGATATCTTCAGAGAACAGGACCGAAGTAGTTTTTCTCAGATCTTTGTGTCTATTTCTTTCATACAAAACTTCACTGGACAGCTCCTTCTTTGTTTTCCATTTATCATAATATGGCAAGCCCACTTATCCACCTTGATCACAACTACTTAATCATTAAAAAATGGTAATACATGCCATAAACATTTTGACTTAAATTATATGGACAAGTATTTAGTTGTTAATCTTTCAGTATACTTGAAGTCTTCTACTTGTACACTGAGAGGGATTCTCTGTAGTCTTTCTTGTAATAAACAATACCCATCATGCATCAGCTGCAGTTTCCAGTTTGAGTTTCTTTAGAGAAGAGCCAAGCAACCTGTGTAGAAAGTTCTCTAGTCTTTTTAATTAATTAATTAATTTATTGGAGTGACATTGATTAGTAAAAATTACATAGGTCCCAGGTGTACAATTCTACATAACATTTTCTATGGGTTGTACTATTGGTTCATCACCCAGAGTCAGTTCTCTTTCTATCACGATATATTTGTGTCCCTGTCCCTTCTCCCCCACCCACCTCCCCGCTTACCCTCAGGTAACTACAGAATTACTGACTGTGTGTCCATGAGTTTGGTTTCTTTGTTGCTTTCAATTTTATGTCAGCAATCAACTAAATTTCTCCATCCCTTTCCCTTCTTTTACCCACTCTCCCATCCCTCCTTCCATCTTTAAAGAAGTCCCTCTAACATTCTTTGTAGTACTGGTTTGGTGGTGATGTATTTCTTTAACTTTTCCTTATCTGAGAAGCTCTTTATCTGTCCTTCAATTTCTAATGCTAGGCTTGCTGAATACATTCTTGGTTGTAGATCCTTGGTTTTCATCATGTTGAATATTTTCTGCTATTCCCTTCTGGCCTGTGAAGTTAGTGGTGACAAATTAGCTGAAAATCAAATGGGTGTCCCTTTATAAGTTACTACTTGCATTTCTCTTGCTGTTTTTAGGATCTTCTCTTTTTCTTTAACTTTTGCCATTTTAATTATGATGTGTCTCAGTGTGTTCTTGTTTGGGATCATTGTTTGGGATTCTGTGTGCATCCTGGACTTGCATGTCTATTTCCTTTGCCAGGTTAGGAAAATTTCAGTCATTATTTCTTCAAATAATTTCTTGATTCCTTGCTATTCATTTGTCCCTTCTGGTACACCTATGATTCTAATATTCTTCCACTTAAAAATTGTCCCAGAGGAATCTCAACCCATCCTCATTTTTCTGGATTCTCATATCTATCTGTTCTAAATGGGTGTTTTCTGCTGGCTTTTCCTTCAAATCACTGCTTTGCGCTTCTATTTTATCTAGTTTAGTGACTTTTACTCTATTCTTCATTTCAGTTAATGTAGTCATTATCTCTGTCCGGTTGTTTATAATGGTTTGTAAGTCTTCTTTGATGTAAGTCTTCTTCCCTGTTGAAATTATCATTCAATTCCTTAAGCATTTTTATAATCATTGCTTTGAGCTCTGTTTCTGATAGGTCATCTCTCCCTGTCTCTTTCATTCTCTGGTTTCTCATATTTGCAGCCTTTCTGGACCCTCCCAGCTGCAGTTGGTATTCGCTGCTGATACTGGGCTGGCAGAGGTCTGTTGGGGAGGGGTGTTTGCGGCTTTGTTTTCTTCCTCAGGCTCCGGAGGTCATCCAGGGAGCTTGGACATGATTGTGCCTTTCTGTTCTCAGTTTGCCCCATGCTCAGATTCTGCCCTGAGCCTTGGGGTCAGTCCTGTATGCTGGTCTTTCAGATCATCCTGGTTGTGGACTGAGAAACATGCGCAAAGCCCCCTCTCTCCTTCTCCTTCCTGGCTGGAGCATTTGTACTGTGGCTCCTCACTGCCCCATTGCTTCCCCTCCTCTGAGAACCGGCATGAAGTCTGGCTGCTGCGATTTGCAGACCGGCCTACACCTCCTGGGGCCATAGTGAGGTAGGTGCGGTATCTCACTCCCGCCTCTGGGCCTCCTTTCCAGCGTGGACTAAGTGAGGCCCAGAGCGCTCTCCCGCCACCCTCTTCCTCCTCCCTCCCCCAGTGGTAGAGTTCCAAGTGGGGACCCAGGTGGCCATGTCCCCATTCTTCCTTTTATTTCTCCTTTGGTTAACCCTCTGCCTGCCTGCACGTACCTTAATGCAACTCATGGATTTCTTAGCTGTGATTGTGCATTGTGTAGAGGGTTCTTGGTTTAGGTATAGGTGTTTTATTAGTTGTAATCTCCAGAGTTTTTCAGAGGTCCCTCTCATGCTGCCATTTTGTAGTGTCCTTCCTCTAGACTTTTTAAATACTCCCCCATGCCACCCTATTCTGCAGTCTTTTAGAGTTAACTCACCCACACCTAATTTGATAGTGTCTTTTTAAGCATCTGCTTTTCTGTGTCTTTAAGCATTTAATTGAGTTTTCATAGTAATAGCAGTTCTCTTCTCACACATATGTTTCAACAGTTTCTGCACTGTTTAATTGTCATATACAAGTTTCAGAGGAAGGACTTTTACTCTTGGTTCATATCTAGTTCTAGTTCACCTGGTGTGAGCAGAAACATGCCAAATACTAGAGAAGGACTCACTAGCTGCTGACATTCAGCATAGCATACAAATCAGCCATTACCAGGGGAAAGGAAAGTGGTCGTCAATGTACTATATTTATTAGCATGTGCCCTCCCTGGGTCTCACAAGTTCTCCAAATTTGGATAAGAAAAAGCAAGCAAGAGGCAAAAGAATAAGAAATAAAGAGCTGCCTGATTCAGCTTTCAATTTTATTCTGGTTGGGTATAAAAAATTCTGCATATTACAAATCTAGACCTGCTGAATGGTTTATTTTACTTTTGTAAGAGTAAATGAAGCATATTGTTTTTCTTATGAATTAACTAATAAATGCAAAGTCTCAATTATATTGCAAGCTTATGGTTTTCAAGTATATTGGAAGCATTTTATACATGAAGTTCATAATTATTACCTATCTTATTATTTACATAGTCTGCCATGGTTGTTTTGTTGTTAGATTAATGAATGGCAGGGAAAATACGTGGAAAAAAGTACTCGATATACTAAGTGATGCATAGTGTGAGTTTATTGTAATGAGGTCAGCAATAGATTTGGAAGTGTTTTGTTCTTGTGCAAGAGCTATTGGAACGTATCCAGCCACATAATATGAAAAATGTAGGCATTTATGGCTGGGTTTTTTCTGGACAGCCCTTGTAGAGAAATTTAACCAGTATAGATGTTATGTATTTAGGTCTTTTATGTTCCCCAGTTCCTATCATAAGCACTCCTTGTGGAAGCCCGTCCATTGTCTGTTACTTCAAGAAACTATCAGAGGTCAGCACCTCTTGAGTTCAAAATAGGATATTCTCCAAGCTTTCTCCTCCTCCCACTTTTACTTCCGAAATATTTTTACTTCCCAGGTTTGCTGTATATCAAATGAACAGAGTTCCAAATAGAATTTCCAACCTTTGGAGTTGCTCATACATTTTTTACACCATATTTACAGGAAGGGTCTTCCCTGAGAGATGAAGTGTCTTCTGTTAGGAGGGTAAAAGCCCCCCTGTTTTGGAGGCATGGGCTTTGTCTTGCTGGTACAGGAAGCCACTGTGTAGAAGATCTTGTTATGTGTTTATAGTAGAAAATGAGATCTCCACTTAGCTGGAAAAGAAAATCTCTAATTCCTCTTCTAAGATTATCTGGCAGTAGCAAAGCACGTCTAGCCTAGTCCTTGGGACAGTTGGAAAAGATGCTCCCTTCCCAGCTGACTGTAGCAGCTCTTTCCCCAACTGTGTGCCTTTCTGTTTTCTCTTTCCCGATTCTGCTCACCCCGCCCCATGACGCCGCCTCGCCACTGCTCTCCAAAATGTTTTAGCAAATCCCAGAGCTACAAACATCTGGAAACAATAAATCTGCTAACCAAAAATCCACACCCCTTTCCCATTGTAATGAGAAGAAAACCTCTTCAGATTGTCTGGCAGTAGATTTTTTTTGAAATAGGATAAAGAGAGGGGCCATTCTGTCATATTTTGAGGGAAGGTCCTTTTTTTTATTTCTAATAAGGGAAAAAAAATCCTAACCCATGTTTTCTTTTTTATCTGTATTCTCTTTAATCTGTAGCCCAAAGTCATCACTTGTCACTGCTCCAAAAAAGAAAACTCCAGCTTGGATCCGCCTAACCCTGTTGAGGTTCTATTTAAAGATATGAATGGCATTGACTGGTCCCATGGAAACTTGTTCCTCTGTCAGGGACAGTCCACACCCTGTTGTTGGTGCAGGACCCTAGTTCCTGGCCAGCTGGCACTGTGGGCAGCCGATGGAGCTACCTCAGACACTGCACATTCAGTCACCAAACACTGAGTGTTTGCTCTGAGCCACTCAGGGCCAGGCTGGGTTACAGGCACAGATAACCATGCAAACCTGCCTCCGAGGGCTGTCATATGGGAGAAGGACAAGCCATCCAAAGGCTGACACACCGTCACAGTGTAAGCCTGTCTAGGGTGCTGCAGGTGTGGAAGGAGTGGCAGCCACCCCGCTCTATGTGGTGGGACTACCTCTGCCTCCACAGAGGAGGTGATGTTGGGCTGGAGCTGAGAGGCTGAGGAGATGAAGCCAGATGAGGTGGGCCCAGGCAGAGGGAATGGCATGTGGCTGGGGAAGGATGGGACAAAGCTTGTAGGGAAGGGCACAGCCAAAGCCAAGGGACAGAAGTGGGCAAGAGCCAGTCTGGAGGGGCTCATAGGACATGTGAGGAGTTGAAGTGATGCTGTAGGCAGTGGGGAACCTCCAGAGGGTTCTCAGCAGGGAATACAGGTGGAACATCTGCTTGCAGTGGTCACTTCAGAGGACAGTGTGGACAGTGGATTAAAGAGAATTGGCCATGAGTGTTCCTTCCATCTCAGCCAAGTTTACGCATAGCTCATCCCCTGCAGTTGCTCTGCGATTCTCTGCAAGGGTCCCCATAAGACCTCCTGTGTAGACGGTTCTGGTTCACCCGCAGTCCGCTGACCGTGACTTGCTTGGCTTCAGGGTGGCAAACCACCTTGGAGAAATGCTCTCCCAAACTCTAGACGATATGGTGGCCAGAGGCCCCATGTTGGGCCACAGCAGAGAGACACAGATGGCAATAGCTTTGCCTTGTCTTCACCTTCTAAATGGAAACATCATGGGGGTTGTGGTGAGTTTTCACAGATCATATCCATCAAACAGTAAATGCTTTAATGATGGTGCTTTCTTTGAGATTGCAAATTTTCATTCAGAAACTTTTGGGGTTTGCCGTGTGGTTTCTGGTGTCATATTGGGCTCCTTCCTAGGGGTTCAGGCTCAGCAAATACTGGGGACTTTGCTTTGTCTTGTTCCATCTGGGCATATTATATTTATGGCTCATGTGTTTTAAAATTCATTAGGCCTCTCTCCTGTTACTTGGCTGACCTGCTCCACAGGCCTTTCTGACTTGTCTGTGACATATTCTGGTAGGTCACAAGCACTGAGGCCTGTCCCAGGAACAAAAGAGAGGTCCTTCCTCAGAAATAACTGGATCCCAGTAGGAATATTGAAGGCATTAATCAATTGCTGCTCTTATTTAATGAAATACCGATGGAGTATTTGCATGTGGAAGCTTGAGACAGTACAGCCAGACTTAATTCTAGATTTTTTTTTTAAGAAATGGAAAAACTAGAAGAAGTATACCAGAAAGTAGGGATGAAACAAAAGAGCTAATTCCTCAGTGAGGGGGGCACTGTTTCCTCTAATTTTTTCCTTCTGTGTGCACATGGCTTATGTTTTGTGCATAAGCACAGACTAGTTGCCAGATTTCTATTGTTGTGGGAGGTGGTGACTCACCCAGCCTGTGAGAAGTACAGGGATCTAATGGGTATATTTAAAGACGTTAGTCAGAATCAACAATAAGCCAGTAAGACTTCAAGGCTATGATGGATGTATATTTCATTTATGACATATACCCTTGTCTTGGTCCGGCCCCCCCAAAACAAAACAAAACAAAACCAAACCCTAGTATGTTAGGTGCTTCAGCTGACCTTTTTGAAATTCATTTTATCAACTGTTTATTAAGGGTCTGCCACGTGTTACATCCTATTGTGGAATTTAAAAATTTTGTATCTGAATTTATGCCTGGAGCTTTTCCAGATGCCTGAGAACTCTTAACTGACCATTTATATTAACTGCTTGATGTTTATCAACCAAGAACAATACTGTCAGTCTCAGTTGTATGGTACTTTGGCACTTGTGAAACATTTTGACATATATGAGGGCTGTCCAGAAAAAAATCCAGCCATAAATGTCTCTGTTTTTTCATATTACACTGCTGGGTACTGTCTGGATGGCCCTTGTCCGTATGCTTGTTTCTTCCCTGACAGTTTGTCAGGGAAGGCATTGATTTCCTAGCCTCGGCGCACACGGACTGTACCATACAGGCGGTATGGTTCCTGTTCTCCCTTCCTCACGTGGGAGGCCTCTGGCTAGAGGAGGTCTCCGATCTGTGGCTCCTCCTTGCATTTTGATGAAGCAAACCACCTACCTTGCAAAAGAGAGTGTTTCCCAGTCATTAGAGGCATTTTACTTTCTAACTGGGAAACACCAAAGAGGATTTTACCAAGATTGATGAGATGGTGCTGATGATTAAATGACTCTTGATTATATCTGTTATCCTTTCATTTAGAGGCACCTTGTGTGTGGAGCTAAGATGAGGTGCAGTTGGGGTAACAGCAGCCATGTGGGAGAGAGGTGCAGCCTCTCCTCTGCAAAGTGGGAAGACTGATGAAAGGAAGTGAGAAAGGGCCACCAGCAGGAGGCCTGGATCAGCTGCACATCTCAGATGCAGAGGTTGTCTGTCTGGAATCTGATTCCCTTAAACAGGCTGCATGCCCCTGGGAAAATGTACACCCTCCGGGATCTGTGGAGCCCAGTTAAAGGTCACTGTGCTAACCCTCAGTCTCATGGATGAAGAAATAAACTTAGCCTGGGGGGATGGGAGGAGCCATGGAGTGGCGGGTTTGGGTTCCTTGTTTTCGAAACAACTCTCCTGAGCCAAGGGGTGTGTGCCAGTCACTAACTGCCTGTATGGTGGAGTAGCCTGCTCTTGTAACACGGTATCATCCATGTAAAGACTGTGGGCATGCCAGTCTTTGCCTTTTGTTTCCAAGCAACATCTTTGTAAACTACATTTGCAGTAAGTTTCGTCTCCCTCTGCTGGCATGAGTCATTATTGCAGACTACTTTCCTACCCGTTGATTCTAGCTTCTTAGCGCTGAAAAGACATTAGCAGCCATTGGTATTGTCACTCATCTGTGCATAAAGCTAGCATAAATACGACAAAACCTTTGGCTTCTACATATGGTCTTTTGTCTACAGTAATTCCTTAGAGAGGGGTGTGTCCTCTGTGTTTTGACTGATAGAACGATAGGTGTGGAACACGGCCTGGCTAGAAGGGCTTGGGTTTGCTTGTGGCCTTCCCACTGAAGAGACCTTTGAGACAACTGTTTATATGCAGGTTATTTTCCTCTATGGAAACTGTTAATACCCCCCTGCACCACCACCCTGGCACTTTCAGTGTCCTCAAAAGGGGTGTCCTGCCTTTGTTGTCCGTGGTTCCGTATGCTTCCTGCAACCTTCCTGGAAGTGGAGGCCTGGACTCTGTGGTTGCAGACTTACCAGTCCTGGCTGTGGGTTTCCTGTTGGTACCTCGTACCTCCACGTGGGACTGCTGCATCTGCCCGTGTGAAAGGTGGACTTTCTCAAATACCCCTTTCTTCTCCATCTTTGTGCCCCCATTACTTCTGTTGACCACTCCTTTCTAGAAATTCTTTATTCCCTCGGCTTCTGTTACATTGAACTGTTCAAACCCCCTTTTGAAGTCACCTTCTATTTTTTCCTGGCTCCCTTTTTTTCCCTCTGAGCCCCAGACTGTTAGATGTTCTCCAACATATTATTCATGGACTGTTTTCATCTTTAAAAATTTCAACTCCCCTCCGTGTCACCTTCTATACAGATGCTCTCAAAGTCACATCCCCACCCTGAACCTTCCTCCACGCTATTGTCTTCCGACTCCAGCTACATGGAGCTACTTTTCTTTGGAGCTTTTTTTGTCATCTCAAACTAAGCATGTTTAAAGCAAAAGCTGTTATTCTTATCTCAAGTCGTTATTCCTTCCCAGCTCACCTCTTAAATGTAACGTCACTTCTGCTGTTCAGTTTGTCCTGCTGTGACTCCCAGGCATCCCTGGCTGCTTTTTTGCCTTTGCCTCTCACATCTCTTCAGCTTCCAGGCCCTCCAGCCTGGTCTCTGGGAGCTGTTCATCTCTTCCCATTTTCATTGCTAAGATGCTGGGCTCAGGCTTTTGTCATTTCACACATGTGCTGTCATTGGGCCTTCGTACTGGTCCCTTTGAGTTCTGTCTGCTTGGGTGTTAGAAATCTGCCTCTTTGGAGATGTTTTAGTGGTTTTCTGCTCAGCAATCCGGCATTTGGAGTGGTCCATGTACAGGCTGACCTTCTCTCACTCCCCTACATTCTGACTCTGCTCATACAGCCAATGGGAACTCCTCCCTCATATGTCCTCCGAGTCCTGGCACACGTCCCTACTTCTCTATAAAGAGTATTGTGCCTGCGCCACTCTGGAATGACTTGGCACATGGTTATGCTACTGTGACAGCAGGTCAGGTATTGTCTTATGATGTCTTTTGTATTATAGTCTAGCTCTTTCATGCTGGTACTCCTCTTTCATCTTTCCCAAGTGTCTGTCTTTTTTGCAAAGTCTAGGTATAAGTGGCAGCTGCCACACAGTTGACATTTTAGAGATGCTTGTTGAATTAGATTGGTGGAATTGCAGGCACAATCTTGAGTCAGACATTGGCGTTCCCAATCTTGCCAACCCTCACAATCTCTTTTACAGTCTTTAGATTGACTATCTCACACACGCGTGTGTGTGTATGTGTGTGTGTGTGTTTTAGTTGCAGATCCCCAGTGTGAAGGGCTTTGATTTTGCAAAGCAGCATCTGGGTCAGCACAATAAAGATGACATACTGATTATTCATGAGCCAGCCCCACTTCCGGGACCCGTGAAGGACCACACTACGCCCTCTGAGAATGGAGATGTGCCGAGCCCCAAGGCCAAGGTCTCCTGCAAGAACATCCGTCACAGAGGAAGGTTCGTGTTGGGCTTTCTATATTGTACTCTATCAGAGCATGTTTCCATTTTTCAGTTTGTCAGTGTCCTATATCAGGACTGACACTGAGTATTGCCTGGGTCTGCAGCCTAGGAGACTGACCACAGCTTGCCCAAAGTCAGCAAACCTGAGGGCTGTTGATCCAGTCTAATGGACTACCAAAGGAGGCTGACTACTTTTTTTCCCAGCAGTATTTCAGATTATGAATCATGGTTTGGGGGACCCCTGGGACCTGATTAGGGATTGACCAGCTCGAGTGTATATATATATTCTCAAGTGAGCATGTTTGTTCCTCTGAAGATGATATCAGAAATAATGTCTGCAAAGTGCATGGTACATGATACACACCCAGTAATGGCTTTGCCCTGGCCCATTATGCCAGCGGCTAGTTATGACTTCATTCCTCTGTTTGCAGGTGACCTTCATCACATCCTCTGTCTTTCCTTCATTTTTCTCTGGCTGCTCGGGCTGTTGCCCTTGTTAGTGTGTTTGCACGGACTCTTCACTACCTCCTCCCTGTCGGGTTCCCCATTTATTTCCATCCCTCCTATCAAAGGAAAGCACGTGGAGAAGTGCTTGTTAACACACTCCCTGGAAGTCCCCCATCACCCTCTGATCCTGTGTGAAGGGCTACGGCTCTGCAGAAGAGGACAAAGTTCAGAATCCGGCTGCACTAAGTTGCCTTTAGATCATAGTGCAGTCAAGCTTTGCATGTTGAAGTCTCAAATTAATCAGCCTGCCTTTGAGCTTTGAAAAAAACCCCAATCCTGATTTTCTGCTCAGAGCGAGAAAGTGTGTGATCATACCAGCATTTGAAATGGTGTTTTAATTTCTGACTTCTCAGAAAACCCACCCTGGGGGTCCTGGCCTAGTTTTAAGAATTTAATGGATGTTAGAACTTGATCTTTACAAAAGAAACTGAATGATGTAGACAGATTGTTATTTGCTTAATTATCTTGCAGGCTAAGAATAAATCAGATCTTTAAAGATTATTTAATATGTCAGTACAGTTGTGCAAAGTCTTTTTCTTCACTACATTCAGTCACAACATTCTCAGTGGCCTGCATGGTTAACAGAGCATTTTAGCATCCCTCATGGGTACCAAAATGTGTTAGCATTTCACATTGCCAGGGAGTGCAGAGGGAAGGGGTGCTGACTGATTAAGGATTTTTACCAGTTTGGTGCCTCTGGGCTTCCATGGTATCCTTGCTTTTTATGTATAGAATTAAATCTCAGCAGTGATCATTGTCTTTGTGTTGTAAGTATAAGCCTATTCCAAAGATCTGGAGTTCTGTGGGGCGACTGTGGAATGAATGCCCCTGGCTTCCTCAGTTAGTCTTAAACCAGGCCTGAACTCCATCTAGATCCTCTGACCCAGGGAGTTCCCTGGTGGTGTAGTTGGCTAGGCTTCGGCACTCTCAATGCTGCAGCCTGGGTTCAATTCCCAGCCAGGGAACTACCCACATATTAAAAAAAAAAAAAAGAAGAAGAAGCTAGATCCTCTGACCCAACCTATGCCAGACCCAGAATGTCAGTCCAGGGCTCTGAGGGTCTGACCTCCAATCTGGCACCTCGCTTCCTGGCAGTGATTGAAATGCAGCCTGCTGAGCCATTTTGTAAGCTGTCTTCAAGAAACAACTATAAGCAATTGATATGGCCCTTGATATTGTGCTATGAAAGAATGCTTTGGACTGCACCATTTCTACTGGTTTTGCCTGGAGGCCTGACTTCCACAGTCAGATGAATGTGTCCTTTTCCACCCGTTTTCTTTCTTTTTCCTAATGTTTACATTTGTTTTGTGTCTGCAGAGTTTCACCCTCAGATGCTGACTCTACAGTAAGCGAAGAGTCCAGTGAGAGGGAAGCAGGAGACAAGACGCCAGGAGCCGTGAATGATGGCAAGTCCCACCGAGCCCCGCAGAGCAGTCTGTACCTCTTCTCGCTCCCCGTGTGACAAGTAGTGACTATGAGGTTCCAGTAGGCTAGTGTTTTACAGTCTTCAAATGCTGAACTTTCAAACTCTGTGCAATGGAATATTCACCTCTCACACGGTGAACGTCTCAGCATTGATGGTCACCAGCTAACATTGTACTGATGTCTACGTTGAGGTGGGGGACTGTGGTAGATGTTAGGGATTCACGGAGGTATGTTTGGAGGTTAATAGCCATCCTCCATTCTAGTTTATAGAATCCTAATGATTTTCCTACCAAAAGACAAGGAAGAATCAAACTAAAACCAGAGTCTCAAAACTGCCTGCAGGATTTAGGGACCTCACCATTCAAATATTTCACAGCCGTCATGGTCAGAAAGTTGTGTATTTATCATAGGTCCAAGTTCATTCTATTTGCTCCTAGATCTTTCAGCAGATAGTTCAGTGTGATTGGATGGGTTAGCATATTTGTATTTGTAGCCAGATGCTCTAGCTTCTTAGGCCAGGTCCAATTGAATGCACTTTCATCCTAAAGGATATTAGCATGAAACACATGCCTTGTAATAAAACGAAGCCTACAGGTCTTACTAGGCTTAGGAGCATTTTTTGGCATGATGACATGGTAGCGTGGTTTTAGTTTAATAGATTCTGTTAAATAAATGTGCTAGTGCAGCTGTTACATTTGCTGGAGGTTTATTTATATTGCGGGATTATATTTCAGTAATGCAAAGAAAATTGGGATGCCTCAGGATATGATTTTTAATAGTAAAGTTTATACTTAAAATTTTCAACTCAAGCTTTCTCTATATGAAAATGCAGTACAAAGTGAACCTTAGTCTATAAATGAACAGGTTCTGGACAGAAGCCAGAGGACCTATTTTATCACTGTCATGCTTGTGACCTTGCAGATTACTCTGTTGGCCTTTGGAGCTCCCCTGGGACTAAACTGTCTGGTTTATGAAATTCCTTCCAACTCCTGCTAGTTGTTTGATTTTTGATGTTAAAGACATACCCCCTTAGAATAAGGAAAGAGTTTTTTTCTTTGGATCCAGTTTCACAGAATCTTAAAAATTAATTAGCACCATGGTAACAGGTGCACTGTTTCAGCTAGGATTGAAATCCAATTTTGATTCTGGGAAAGAAATTTTTGAAAAAAAAAAAAAAAAAAGAAAAAAGAATCAGCTCTGGAGCTTCTCGATTTCTGTTAATTGCTGATCTGAGAAGATCTTGCTTTTAGTTCCTGCATTTAACTCTATACTGAAAGGATTATAATGAGTATATTCTACATGCCTAACAAAAACCAAATATAATTCTCAACATATATTCAAAATCCCAGTAGTAAGCGTGTCAGCTTTGGGACTCAGAGGTGGCAGTGGAAAGGGACAGGTGGACTAGATGTTCTTGGGAGCATTAGAAGCTCAGATGTGGCTGTTATGATTGGAAGAGACATCAGAATCTGCACATTATTTTCATGTTTTAGAATGATGGTTTTTCTCACTACAAATATCAGTTCACTTTTACTTTAGTAAAACTTTACTTCTTTGAAGCTATAATACCGCCATACAGGTGTTCTATTGCCTGCATAGAACTTAGTTAAATATCCTAGAAAGAAGATTCTGAGTTCATAATCATAGTATCTGAATTATTTTGTAATTCAAATAAAAATCCTTCTTTTGTTGCAAGTCATGATGAAATACAGATTAGCGGAGGCAGGAGCTTGATTGAGAACCAATCTGGGACCCTCTTCCAGGTGTCCTGGGACCAGTGTTCTCTCTCAGCATAGCTGGTGGCATGGCCACTGAGTCTCTTTAGACTCCTTGGCAAGGCTTTTGATGGCTGCCACAAGTCATCTGGCATTTTCAGGACCCGCCTTGTGATGGAAGAGGAGAAAAGACCATTGTTTCAGTTTGGGTCAGTTTGAAGTTGTGCTTTATTCCCTTCCCAGCCGACCATTTTGGAAGGTGGCTAGACCATGATGCATCCCTTACGACCATCCACAGACCCTTATGAGGTGCTCTACTCAAATGCTACCATGTTTACAGTGATTGCAGTTTGAGAATGAGTCACATCATTACCATTAGCAAAGTTGTGAGAGTGAGATGAAGTCGGGAATGATACACCTTCCTTGAGTGGAGGCTCTTACTGTGCTGCCACTGCTGTGTCCCGGCAAAACGCGTCCTCTCTCTCGTCTTTACCAGGAATGTGCCAAAATGCTGAGTAATTAGCCTGTGCTCTCCATAGCTTGCAAGCAAGGGTGCAATTTTTAAATGTTAGAATTTTATTAATTTTAATTCTACAGATTCCAAATTTGAGAATGTCACGTAGGCACTAAGCTGACATCTACCTTCACACATGCTAAAGAGTTTGCAAAGCAACCTTTAAATGCTGCCACGGGGCTACTAGTTTGACAGCATGTAACATCAAAGTTTTCCAGGTAATGGCAGAGCATCCACTTATAAAGTGATTGAGATCATAACTTATAATTATTATCTTTTCATTAAGGCAGATTCCCAGAGGCCTCTTCTAGGTGAAATTATATAAACTTAGTTGAGGTGACTAGTCATTTAGTCATCTCTTTAGCAAATGTTTACTAAATACCTGTGGTGGTTTAGGTGTGGGGATAGGATGACGAAGCAAAGATACATGTGACCCCTGCCTCACAGGATATTAGTGTGGGTCACAGACATTAATAATAATGCAGCTTGACTGTATTTACGTACAGATGATGAAATAATATTTTTGTAACTATTTTTTATTGCTCGGACATTTCAGTAATTCAGATTGTCCTCTCCTCTGTCATTGTCTGTTGTTTACATTATTCTATACTGTAACTTCATTCCTTTTTTTGTTTTTATTATTTTTGAAGAGAAAGGGTTTTTAATCCAAAGTCCCTACTTAAGCCTAGGGCAGGATTCACATGGCATCAATCTCTGTGTAGCCATTGTAGCTTTCATTGGCCATTATTATACAGGCAGTTTTTCTTAAAAAATGTGCAATGCGGAGTTCCCTGATGGTGTAGTGGCTTGAGGCTTCGGCGTTGGCGCTGTCAGCGCTGCAGCCTGGGTTCAATTCCCAGTCAGGGAGCTACCCACATACCAAAAAAAAAAAAGCAAAAAAAAAAAAAAAAAAAACCACACACAAAAAAAAATGTGCAATGCATAGCAAATCATAAAAAAATACATATACATATATATAAACTGGGATATATGTATATACATATACACATGCACTCATATATGTCACAAATAGGTATGTGTGTATAGATGTATATATCAAATATATATATGATAAATAACAAACCCCTATTTCCAGTCTTTTAGGAGGGCTGGGTTCTGGGCAGTATGAAGGCTTGAGGATTTTCTGTGTTCTCTCCTTCTCTGCTTGCAACTGGAGCAAGGATCCATGACCGCAGCTGGGCAGGGGGCAGGGGTAGGATGGGGTGGACAGGAGCCAATCACAGGCCTGCAGTTCCATGGTACCCAGGCAGGCAGACGGGGAAGGGTGGGAGTGAGGGTTTCTTCCTTGGCCTGCTTTGCGTTCCAGTTGCTTGGAGCCCTGCCACCCTGGTCTTTTTTAACCAGCCTGGGGGAAAGTGATCTCACCTTTCGGTATCAGTAGCTTAATGGGCTATTCTTTGTGGCATTTGTTGTCACTTTATAAGTTTGGGTTAGCAAGGCCAGCCTATCTGGTGAAGCTAATGATTTCCTTTTAGGCCTTATGCCTGCAATTTGAGTAGCGGCCGCTGGGTGCATGGTGGTGCTTGGCTGTGCTTGCATTGCGCCAGTAGTCAGGCTCCCTCCATGCACAGGGCAGGGGAAGAAAGCCTGAGACCCCCCGCATCCGTACAGCTATGCCTCCTTGCTAAGAGAGAGAACGTCCATTCTCAGGGTTCATACGTCATTTCTTATCACTTGGGACAACCAATAGTATAATTCAAAGGGAGAAGAAACGCAGAGACTAATGAAGCAGCAATGCGTGTTCCTTCTGTCGAATATCAGCCGCTCTTAGGGCTTTGCTTAACTCTTGTTTTCTTTACACTGAGGAGAAACCTCCGTGTTTTTTACTCATGATGGAGCTTTCAAACCTCAGGCTTTTGTGTGAAAAGTTTCTGCATGCTCTCACTCCTCCTCTTGGCCAGTGGCCATTTAGTTTACAGCAGCGTCCAGGATCTGGAGGTGGCCGTGGCTCATCAGAGGGAGGACATCAGTGAGCTGCAGAGCTGTTTTCACCTATTCAGCCCCTTTTTGTGTCCCTGTCTTTTTTGTTTTGTTTTTGCCTTTTTAAAAAATTAAAAGTTCGTGAGGCTTATTTCTACTACAACAATAGTACTCGTTAGAGAAAATTCTCATTCCAGAAAATATAAGAAATTGGGGGGGGGGAGGGAGAGGGAACCACCCTTTATACCAAGATTTTGTCTCCATTAACATTTTAAAGTTTCTATCGTTTCTTCTGCACATTAAAATTTTCTTTTTTGCATTTCTGGTTAATTTAAAAATTTTATTGTGGTAACATATGCATGCCATAAATTTACCCTTTTAACCCTTTTTTTTGTAGTTCCCTGGCTGGGAATCAAACCCAGGCTGCAGCATTGAGAGCGCTGAAGCCTAGCCACTACACCACCAGGGAATCCCCATTTTAACCCTTTTTAAGTATACTCTTCACCTCTCTTTAAAGTGGAAACAAATTTCCTCCAGGCAGCAGCCTTTTCTTCTTATGACTTTTCAACTTAATTTTCTTTCTGCATCAGAACGGAAATGTCGAAAGTGCTCATTATTAATCAGTGCATGCCTGCGTTGCCTTGGCAACTAAATTTCTCTCTCTCTCTCTCTCCACAAGAGAGTGGAAGTTCAGAGCTGCCGTAATCAGTTTCTAAAACTTTTGTAAATTGCTATTGACTAAGCAACTTGAGGTTCCTCCTTTCCTTGACTCTCTTACTGAAGACTTTGAAACCCCTTTAGACAAAAATGGCAAACTTGGGCCCAAAGTGTCTTAATGATTTTCAGGTCTTTACTAACAGTATTTATAACCTTCAATAAGGATGAAGGAGACAGACCATTTAATTCCAAATAGTGGCATTTCAAGTCATCTGCCACAGAGCGGGGATGTGTTTTCTGGTCAGAGTCCCATCTGAGGATTCTGTAAGGATTAAGCTGTAATTTCAATTATTTGCTATTTCTTTAGGATGTTTATATAGTTATCTTCTTTTTTTCTACTGTTCCTTCTGTTCCAGGACCCCCAGCGCCCAGTTCCGGGAACGAGCAGCCCTCGTCAGCCTCCATCTTTGAGCACGTGGACAGGGTTTCCCGTTCCTCAGAGGCCAGTCGGCGGGTGCCCGGGAAGATCCAGCTGATCGCCATGCAGCCCATCCCCGCCCCTCCAGTTCACCACCCTGTGCTGGCCGACCGAGTGGCAGAAACCAACAAAATTAACAAAGAGGTATTTGTTTTTATTAAAGAATATATTAATAACAAAAAAAACCTCATGTGCCAATTTGGTCAGTGCTTAAAAATTAGTGCAAGTTAGTGTCTTAGGTTGCTAATGGTATGAGCTGCTGACAAGGTGTTCTTCATTTTGAATATTATACTCAGGTTTTTTGTTTGTTTGTTTTTTAGGTCAGATACTGTTCAGAGTTACTATTAGGTACGTTGGCAGATGTGCAGAGACACTGGAGACAGCTGCCCTTAGAAAATTCTGCCTTGGCCTGTGGCTGGTGTTTAGGAACTTGAATTTCAGAAATAATAGAGTGGCTCACTGTGCCTTAACTATGCGAACATTATGATTTATGCTGACTACTTGCTTTCCTTCTCAGAGTCCAGAATGTTGGTATATGCTTGGCAGAGGTTGCCTGCATAGCCAGCCCCCAATAAAACTTGGAGGCATAGAGTCTCTGATGAGCTTCCCCAGTAGACAGCTTATTACACGTGTTGTCACAACTCACAGTTGAAGGAATTCAGCACATCCTGTGTGACCCTACTGGGACGGGACTCTTGAAAGCTTGTGCCTGGCTTCCTGCAGACTTCTCCCCATGCTTTATTTCCCTTTGCTAATTTTGCTTTGTATTTGTTTGCTGTAATCACTGGGACTAAAGACTGAGTCCTGTGAGTTCTCCTAGTGACTCACTGAACCTGGGTGATCTTGGGACTGTAGTAGACTTTGTGATCCCTGATCGTTCTGCTCTGGCTCCAGAGATCTAGGTAATGCTTAGTAAAATCTTTTTCCATTGAATCCTGGAAGAGTGAGTCGGATCTGCTTCCCTCCTGAAATGGGGACCAGAAGGACAGCCAGGTCACTGTTAACTTGAACTTGAGAGATTTGACCTGGTGGACACTGAGTGGAGTGAATGCCATTTAGGGTTGCACATAAGGCAGCTTCGTGGCTGTCACCTTCCCATCTCTGAGAAACACCTGTTGCTGTGCTGTTGTGAGGATATTGGTATAGTTGAGCTCCTATCCCTACTTCAAAGGTGATCTTTAAAGTGGATCGTCTTATAGACATCCTATCGAGAGTTCTTAAAGCTTTCCCTGTTTACACCTCATTGACTTCTTGCCAGGGACGTGACCGCAGGAACTGTACCATGGTAGGCTGACCAATGTACTGTTTTAAATAGGACAGAAAACAACAGTACTGTCGCATTTCAAAAATGGTACGTATGGTCAGCCTAGTCTCACTGGGCTAAATTCAAGGTGTCTGTAGGCTGACCATATGTACCGTTTGCAATGGGACAGTACCATTGTTTTCTGTCCTGTTTAAAATGGTATGTGTAAGTCTAACAATAAAAATGAATTAAAAAAAAATAAAAAAAAAATAAAATGGTATGTGCGGTCAGCCTAACCCTGGGTTTAGGATGGTGAGTGCTGTCCCTTTTCACCAGTGTGCAGGAGCCCTAGCCCTGCACGGCCCAGTCCTAGCCTAAATATGTCTTCGTCAGTCTTTTTTTTTTTTTTTAATGTGGATAGTTCCCTGGCTGGGAATCAAACTCAGGCCGCAGTGTTGAGACTGCTGAAGCCTAAGCCACTACACCACCAGGGAACTCCCTTCTTTGTCAGTCTTGTGTGGCATGTGCCTCTGCACCTGCCATGTGTAAACACCCTGCAGTGGGCTCTCCATCTGGCGAAAGGAGGAGGAGACCGTGCTCTCCAGGGCTGTGGCCTCACAGCCTGATAGCATGCATCTTCATTTCTTTTTCCTGTTTCTTTTTTAAATGTAGTAGTGGATGCATACGTATGACTATAGGTAACATATATTGATTGTAAAGCATAATAGTAAAATGAAAACCCAGTTTAAGAACTAGAGCATCATCAGTACTGTTGTACCTACCCATTTTATTTTTATACTTCTAAATCAAAATGTTTTCTTATAGAAGGTTCTGGTGCACATTCCTAGCCTATCTTGGTCTTCCTGTGAGGATCTCATATATTTTAATGAACAATTAGATCCTGATAGAGTAAGAGGGTCTTTCTTAATTCTCTTGCTGGTCAGTTGCTGAGAACTTCATGCAACCAACTGTCCTCAAACAGTCTCACAGAGTGTGTGGCTTTGGGTGCACTGTGACATAACCAGGAACGTTCATCTTACCTTGGCCCGCTGTCCTGCTCTTGCCTCCCAGGCAGATTCCCAGCTCAGTTTCCCTTCTTCCTCTGGCTCTGTCTTGCTAAGTGTGTAGAAGATGGTGGGGCATGCCCGAGGAAAGCCATCATCTGTCGGTCTGCACTGTGCCCGGCACAGCAGGTCTGCCCCTCCATTAGCCAGTCGCCTTGTTGCCTGGCAAACATGCATCCGCATCCCTATTTCTGGCCCTGAGCGTGGTGGGGCCTGCACTTCGCACCCTTCCCCCTTTTCAGGTCCTCCTTGCTCTTTAAGACCTAGTTCAGGCCTCATGCCGCCCGTCATCACAGGCCTCTATACACATAGATTTCCTCTTTGGCGTGGGGCCGAGGAGGAGGGGTTATCGTGTCAGGGACCTTGTTTTAGTGACACTACTTAATTACCAGTTAAGTGGGTATTCTGTTGTGTAATGCAATATCATCTCAATTTAAAAGTCACTAAAGTAGTAATTATTGGGTTTTAAAGTCTCTAAAGTAGTAATTCTAAAGGATATGAAAAACTTACTCTTTTTCTCAGGGCACATTATATCTACGTGTCAGTGTCCCTCAGTACCATCCACGTTGTCACCGATGTCCCAGGATTGAGTTACCTTCGCCCGGCTTTGGGGGTTGGTACCACGTGTCCCCTCACACACACTGGAGGAGTTTAGGGTTACAGCCTGTGGGTGATGACAGGTCTCCTGTGACCTGGGTGTCACCCTCGTTGGGGCCTTGTGGGAGCCTAGGACAGCCATCCAGGAGGCCAGGAACATGGCAGGGAGCCTTCCCCAGAACGCTTTCTGAGCCTGGCTCTCAAGAACCTTCCAGCACTTTCCTTTTCTCCGATCGCTCCCATCTCGCCCCCTCAGATTCAGACGGCGCTTCGGCATAAGTCGGAGATTGAGCACCATCGGAATAAGATCCGGCTCCGCGCCAAGCGCCGCGGCCACTACGAGTTCCCCGTGGTGGACGACTTGTCGTCGGGCGACACGCGGGAGCGACACCGGGTGTACCGCAGGGCGCAGATGCAGATCGACAAGATCCTGGACCCCACGGCCAGCGTGCCCTCGGTGTTCATCGAGCCCAGGAAGAGGTGGGGGTCCCAGGGCAGAGCCAGCAGCCTCGTTTTTGGGGCTGGGATAAGAGCATGTGGCCATTTTTGAGGGAAAAGTCTCTGAAAACGAGTCCAAGAGGTTTATGCACTGGAAGGCTGTGTAGGCTACTGGGGTGGCTTTGATCCCGCCTCCATAGCCACCTGTGTGTAGAAGGGCTGCTTTCATTCTCCTGCCTGCACCCCCCATTGCCTCACTTTCCCTTGGTTTTAATGTTCCTTCCAGCTCAGCCTGCTCTCCCTCCCAGGCCCCATTTCCCCCGGCTTCCTGGCCCCCTGTCTCCTTCAGCCCACTTGTCCCCAGTATCTTCACCTCTTGTGCTTGGTCACTCAGAGGATCTCTCATTTCTTGTCCTACAGCCTCATTCAGTCTTGCCCTCCTGGTCACCCAGGCCCCTGTCCCCTAACACAG
>PVJL010004676.1:85456-124461 GCA_004026885.1 Lyroderma lyra
CCCCGCCGCTCTCCCCCCACCCCCACCCCTGCCGCTCTTGCCCATATCCCTCCTGGTCTGCAGATCCTACTGGCTCTTCAGGATCCATGAGGCCCCGTGTAGCCAGCAGTGAATCAGTAGCTTGCACGGACCTCGTCCCTTCCTGAATGTCTGCATACCTAAATAGCGCCACGAATGCATATTGCCTCGTGTTGTTCTCTGTTGTTCCTTGTGCATTACTGTAGTCTGCCCAGGTAGACCCTGAGCAGAGGCTGTCTTACACAGTTTTTATCCTGTGGGGTATTCACAGTGGCCAGCATGTCATAGGTGCTCAGAAAATACTTAGGGCGCAGTTGATAACACCAGCGGCAGGAAGGTTTATTTCCTGTGAAGGTAACTCTTTTTTCCTGGCAGCTCGCGGATCAAACGTTCCCCGAAGCCACGCCGGAAACACCAGGTCAACGGCTGCCCCGGAGATGCTGAGAAGGACAGGCTCATCACCACAGACAGTGACGGCACTTACAAAAGGCCCCCCGGTGTCCACAACTCTGCCTACATGGGTTGTCCAGTGCGTAATGCTGACCCTTCCTTCCGGACTTGGTGCTGGGGGGCTCTGAGGGAGAGGAGAGTGAGCAGTGGTGGCCGCTGCCCAAGTCCGGTGGCTGGCACTCCAAGGCCAGCTGGGTTGTGAGGTGTGGGGTGGAGGCGGGAACGGGGTGCTCCTTTGAGGGTAGACTTAAGTCCTATAAACCAGGGGCTGCTGGGTGAACCCTCTGCAGACATACTCCTTTTTTTCCCCTTTCTGTAAGGAAGCCCTTTCCTCTCAGGCTTGAAAAGGCATTTCTTAGGTTAACTGGAGCACAGAAAGAAACATCCAGAAGGTTTTTCTTTCTTACGCTGCGCAGAGAGTTGTTTGAGTTTCTTGGGGATAGGAGGGATATTTAGGGTTTTGATCCTCCCTTCTGTTTCTAGAGTGCTAAAAGATACTGTATTTACTATTAATAATAATAATAATATATATATATGAGTATGTATTTTATTTTAATGGGAGAAAGCTTACTGGAAGTTAAGAAATATAGAATTAAACAATCTTTTCAAACAGAAAGGGCACAGAGTTGCTTGAAGTGTACAGCGCTGACACCGATATCATTAAGACACACGCACACAGACCCCATTGAGTAGAGAAGAAACACAGACACAAAGGCATCCCATGACACAGGGTGTGCACCAGATGGGCCGGCAGCCCCAGGACATGGCAGTGGACACCTACAACCTTGTGCCAGGGTGCAGCCCTGTCTTGTTGCTTAAGACCCCTTCCTCCTGGGGGCAGACGTACACAGCCATCCTTGTTTAGAGAGAAATTAGCAAAAATACAAGCTTAGAGAAGAGATTTGTGAAGTACATGATCACTTTAGATAGAGCTTATGCAGCCAACCATTTCTTTGTGTTTTGTATTTTGTCTCCTAAATTACACTCCTAACTAAAACCAACAGATGCAAAACCTACAGGTAACCCCCGCATAACATGGCACTTCTATAACATGGTTCGAGAATTGGAGAAACCCGAATCAACACGGCATCCTAGAATAGGTTTCATTCTAATAGGGTTTGAGAATTAGAGAAATCCCCCAATAACACAGAGCATAATAAGAGCTTTTAAAAGCAAAAAATATCTCATTCGAAATTAGGGAAATCCCCAAATAACATGGAACGTAATAAACGCTTTTGAGAGCAAAAGATATTTAATACATATTAACATGTTATACTTTTGGTGAAAATTGCTTTAATAAAGATATTTCTCTTAATTATAAAAATATAATAGTATATTTTTAATTTTTTGGAACCTAACCCCTTTTTTGTACTAGTTCTTTGTTTTCTATAACACAGATTCACATAACACAACTTTTAGGAAGCTAACAACCATGTTATACAGGGGTTACCTATAATTATATAAATGTGCCAAATGCCATACTGATATGGGAGCTAAATATAAATAAATCAGGATCACCTGAAAGAAACAGGCTTTTCCTTGGGAACTTACTGTATTTCCCGTGTCCTCAAAGACTGACCGTGGCCCCCATACCTACCCACGAGGACTGGAGAGGTTCCAGAGAGTTGGCAGGTCAGTACATTAGATTGCTTTGCTCCTCAGTAGGTTGAAACCAGTCAAATGCTGTGGGTGCATTCCTCAGGCAGAGGGACCATCGCTGGCCCTTCTTACAGTAGATGGTGCTCTTGTGCTGCTGTCGTGTTTTCTGGACAGGCTATCAGGGTGTCTGGGATGTTTGGTTTGACCTTAGGGAGCCTTGGCTCCCTAGGGGAGTCACACAGGGACTTCCAGACCCTGCTGTGTGACACTAACAGAAGTTAGGCTCCACCTCCTTAACCAGCAGGGCTCTTGCTCTCAAAGGAATCAGGTCCTGTCCGTTTTTTTGTTTGTTTGTTTGTTTGTTTTTTGAATAGCTCTGCCATCCAGTACCACTGAGTTTTGTGTAGGGAATAGCCTGTCTTCCGTCTTGCTTTCTCCACCTCTCCTTCATCCGTGACTCTAAGTCAGGCCTCTGTCCTGGTGGCCTGGACCTTCCTTTTTCTCCTTGCTTTTCTCCCCCTTAGCAGAAAGCAGAGGTTCCTCTTTCAGCTGATAAGAAGCAGCCCTTCCCAGGAGACCACCACCTCAGTCAGCTGCGCTCCGTTTTTTCAGAGTCCCTAAAATGAAAATCTTCCTCAAATGGACTGACTCTTTGCTTTCCCTAAAAAATCTGAAACACCTACTTTCGAAGATAATGCCTTTCTTGAAACTCACCTTTTCTTAGGTAGTATTCACCTTCAAGATTATACTAGCCATTTAATTGTCTTGATTTTTATACTTTCCCTCTCAAAATGTTGTCTACTTGAGAGGTCTTTTCTCTTAAAGTGAAGGAAGAAAATCTTGGATTTCTTGTAACAAGGATTACCATTATAATTCAGGCCTAAGCAAACTATGATTTTTTGGGCTAAATTCAGTCACCTTCCTATTTTTGTTAATAAAGTTTTATTAGATCATAGTCATGCCCATTCCCTGACATGTTATCTGTAACTGCTCTTGCTACAGTGGGCAGAGCTGAGTAATTGTGACAGAGACTGTGACTCACAAAGCCTAAAATATTTACTGACTGACCCTGATATAATTTATCACCCAAAGCAGATACTTGGGAGATTGAAAGGAAGCACTATTAAATGTTATACTTGAGCAAAAGGCATAAACTGAAATTGTCCTGGGCCAACCAGGGTGTATGATCACTTTCTTACAATACCCACAAAAGGATTGCAAAATGGGCCCCAGAATACAGCATCTCTGATGACTAAAGGTCAAAAGGTTCATGTGTATTTCTGAGGAATGAGAGATGAGCATGTATCTGTGCGAGGGGAACAAACTGGATACAACAGAACTACCAGACTGGATTCAGGAAAATGGAATTCATTTTCCAACTTGGGGATCCTGGATCGATACGCACTTTTGTAGATGACAGCTTTTCATATTTTTTAAGTACCATCTATATGTGAAACATTGTGCTGGATGTTGGGATATATAAAAACAAAGAAGACCTTTGCTTGGCCTGCAAATTCTGATGACCTTAAAATGAGGTAGCAAGAAAGAACAGAGGCTTTGATGTCATGGCTCTGTAGCTCTTTGCCTTCTTGGCAGGATTTGTGGGGCCAGTGGGAATCCAAGGAAAACTTCCTTCCCCCTTCAGACCATCTCTCTCTCTCGCTATAAAAGTTAAAGCTTCTGTCAGGTTATGACCATGAAGGGCGAGATTAGCAGTGGCTATAGTTCTGGACTCTCCTCAAGTGGATCCAAGGTGCACCACCCCCCTGCCCCGCTCCAGTGGGACCTCAGTTTGGGCTTGTGGCTTTGCATGTGGCCACACCACTGCTTGCCTTCCACTACAGCTACCTACTCAGCTGCTGGAATCATCACCAGGAATGTTGCTTTTGTCTTTGGAGAGACACTTTTACCAGTAGGATGTATTTCCAGGCACGCTTTTCCATTTCTCCAATGTGAACTTTTAGGTTGGTGGAGCAGTACTGTCCATGCAGGTTTCCCTCAAGATAACCAAGAATGGGGGAAGCGTATGCATGTGGACCTTTTATTCATCCCATAAGGAAAAGGACAGACTCCTTCCACTGCTACGTCATAAACCAGGGACCCCTCTTTGGGGCCCGGAAGCCTTAGAATTCCTAGATGATAGATATCACTTAGTAGAACCTTTCCTGGGATACTGCAGTATTGGAGAAGACAACTTACAGAACCAGGTTGTATTGTACATGGGAGTGAGACCACCCACTCACTGTGAGGAAGGGGTACCTGCTCCGTCTCAGGAGGGCCGTTGCTGCTCAATAGCAGTTGGTCCTGGGAAGGACTGAGTGCCCAGTGATGCTGGAGCCTCACATTCTGCCAAGAGAATCCAGAAGTCTGAGTTTTAATCTGAAATTTTTAGGTTTTTAGAACAGTGGCTAAATATTTGCTTGAAGACTACGCAGGCCAAGCAAAACAAGTCTGTGGGCTGTTTGTGGGTTTACCAGTTTGTAGAATGGTTTTCTCTCTGTGTGGAGTTAAACAGCTGCTGCCCTGAAGTGTTTGATGCTGGCATGAATAATGCCTGATCATCCATTGGACAGACTAGCATTTTCCAGACAGTTGGCTAAGAGTGAGGATGTGTCTATTGAACAGTTTTTCTTTGTTAGGAGACTCACTAATCCAGATACAGGGATGTCTTCCTTGGCCCTTAAGTAGGGTGATCCAACCAGCTGAGTGAGCTAAACTGTGGACCAACAGAGCGAGCAAAGCATTCTAGATTAAAGGCACCCACTGTCCTTCACAGAGGGTGTGGGGTTGCTTGTGCAGAACCTCTTTTCAGTGTGTAACTTGCAGAGACCATGATGTTTGGGCTTCTAGAGTCACCGAGACCTGAGGCCTCTTCTGTTGCTTCCCTGGTTTGTCTCCTACAGTTTACCTAGTGTATGTGATGGCAGCATTTGCTCAGAAGGCAGTATCAGGAAATAAGACTTTAAAAAATTTTTGATTGCTACTTAGACCCCTGTTTTTTAGATAGTGAGTATAGAATATAATTTAAACCTTTCTTGATGATTCATGTTGTTCAAAGTTAGCTTCAATTTTAAAGACAGATGGTTTCTGAATACATAATTGTTACTATTTACTATTGTAAACAGTTGTCACAGTTAAGTATTAAAATTTATGCACACACAGCTATAATGTGGTGGTGACTTTGAACTCTTTTGGGGTGTGTATAGGGCTGTTTTTTCCTATTGTTACTAGTCAATAGACAGCTTTAGTTTTTGCTTTCTATACTTATGGAAAGTTGACTAGGTATTATAGTATAAGGCTGTGAGATATCATTTTTGGTTGCTTAGCAGCTTTCAGTAAAAAAAAATATACTCACACATACACATATGTATACACACACACTCACACACACACACAGACACACACTTCCAGGTACTGAAATATATTTCAGACAGTTGATTGACTTTTACCAGACAAAGGATTGTTGAATGTTTTCACTTTTTCCCTGATTCAGACTTTTTGCTCCCATTAGATGTGACGCACATTCCTCAGCTGTCAGTTTTATATATTCTTAAGGTAAACCTTTTCCTCAGAGTCAGTGAAGATTGTTAAATTCCATTTTGGCCCTGGATAATGTTTTGTTTTCATGTGGCCCTTGATGCGCGTGTCTGATTCTTCATTTTGCTGATTTCCCCACTGCAGTCCGACCCCGACCTCCCTGCAGACGTGCAGACACCGTCTTCCACTGAGCTGGGGAGGTACCCAGGCCTGCCCTTCCCAGCCCCCCAGTATATCCCGCCCCAGCCGTCGATTGAGGAGGCGCGCCAGACCATGCACTCCCTCCTGGACGACGCTTTTGCCCTCGTGGCCCCCAGCAGCCAGCCTGTCAGCGCTGCGGCTGCGGGCCCTGGGGTCCCAGCTGGCCTGCCCATGAATAGCACCCCTTCCCGCGAAGAGAGACGAGCCACCCAGTGGGGGTCTTTCTACAGCCCAGCTCAGACGGCAAGCAACCCATGCAGTGTAAGTACAGGTCTTCAAGTGTTCTTGGTCTGGGCCTTTGTAGATTCTCCCCCTTGACTCCTTCCACTGCATTATGCTATCTGGAACCACCACCATCTCTCACCAAGATTGCTACAAGAACTTCCTCGTTGTCTTCCTGCCTCTGGTCTTGCGGGTAGGATGTCAGGGTTGTGGCCGACAAGTAAAATGCTAATTAGTGTTGAGCAGGCTGAGGGGCCGAAGGGCCCACACCAGATGGCTGCTATGGGTGACAGGAGGACTTAGAATGAAGAGGAAGGCCTGGCAGGAGCTTCTTAGCTTGGACTTGTGCTGTCCCTTTCCGACCTTAATTTGTTCCTGCTGGCCTGTACACGTTACCTGTCTCTGCTCCCAGTGCTCCTTGAATTGTTCTGTAGAGAAGCCTGTGGCCCTTTTAATACTCATTCCCCCTTCATTATAGGGTATGTATGTGCTTGATCTGCTAGGAAACCTAGTTAGTTCTTGGCACTTGGAAAAAGAAGTTTTCATTTTCCCCCTGAATAATCAGTGCTCATTAATAACCTCAGATGCAGCGCTTTCATTCACTTCAGGGAAACTTTATTTTATTTCTGAAGTAATTTTCTTATTCTAATCTATTTATTGGAGACAGAGATAGCAATTCTTTTTATGTTGGCTTGTCTTTGTTTTCTGTATCTACCACTTTATCTCTAATTGCTTTAGATGCTTTGTTCTTTTTCTCTGCCTTCATTATGATTATCACGGGCCTTTGTGACATTAATTTGATATTAAGCAATATCTTTTTTTTTTTCTGCTAGTTTCTTAGAATCATAATGGCATTGTTTTGGTCCTCAAATTATTTCCACAGTCTATGGCTTCCCATTTCAGTCATTCTGTTGTTTTATCATCTTGTCATTGAACTTAAAAAAAAAAAAAAAAAGAGGGGAGTTCCCTGATGGTGTAGTGGCTTAAGGCTTTGTCGCTGGCGCTGTCAGCACTGTGGCCTAGGTTCGATTCCCAGCCAGGGAACTACCCACGTATAAAAAAACAAACAAACAAACAAACCAAAAAAAAAAAAAAAGAGAGAGAAAGAATTGCCATTCTTAAGTTCTTTTCTAGTTCAAAATACTTGTAGAGAATCTATTAACTTGTATTTTCTTCTAGACTGGGTTCTTTGTCTTTTACATATATCATTTTTTGAAACTTACATTTGTTTGTTTGCTTGTTTATTGGCTGTAGTAGTTTGCCGAGTTTCCATGCTGCTTCTTTTGGGTCTGGTTCATGGTTAAGTAAGACAGGCAGGTCTTTTCCTGACTTCACTGTGATTTTCTAGAATGTGGGTAAATTCACCTTTCTATTCTTCTTTCTTTATTCGGGACTTATTTCACTCTTGAGGATGACTTTCATCCACGTTTCTATAGCCTAACATCATGGAGGAAGGGGATAGGCAGGGTCCTGAGGGGCCAGGTCCAGTCCTCGTTGGGTTTTGCATTCTGCTGTCTTTGTAGTTGTTGTGTTGCATCTTTTGTGCTCCTACCCAGCACTCACTCACCTGCCCAGCCTGAGTATACAGCACTTCTGTGAGCTTCACTCATTCTTACTCAGACTCAGGACTTGAAAAATGGGGCAAGATTTGGTGGTCCTTCCTCCTTTTCCTGACCTCCTCTTGTATTATTTAGGGGTGGTTTTCTTTACTTTTTCCCCTCTTTCCCTTTCCAGTACTGCCCAATAACCCTTTAGTCATACTCTCCCTAAATAGAAAGCTAATTCTGAATATTCTGGTTAGGGGGTTAGGAACTACATTGTGTTGCTAGAATCTTTTGGCTTCTCCTTTGGTGACCACTTTCCTCAATTTGTGGCAGGATGGTGCTCCTTTCTTTACTTGTATGGTTTTTGATGAATTTTGCCAGATTTGTATCATTTACTTTTTGTTCATAAATGTTGGAGATTAATGATCTATGATAATGTCTTAATCTGCCATCTCAACTAGAATTCAAACCCATAGCAAGGTTTTATAAATGCTGTTATTGAGTGGTTTTCTCGTTGGGGACTTTTGATGTTACCCTTATGTATTTTGACGAGAATGATGGCAGTTTAGTATAAACAAAAATCATTGGTTATATCTGTGAATATCTAACATAATTTCAGCATGTTTATAAATTGGCCATAAAGATACTCTTTGTTGCCAAGAGGAACCTGATTACCCTTTATTGGCTGCTTCTGACTCCACTGAAAACCACAGGAATGTGGGTTGCAAGGTGCTTTCAGTTACCCCGTGAACCTTTATTTGCCACCTGATGACATTTCTGCTTCTTTCTGCCAGCACAATCATGTTAGTTATACAATGGGGAGTCCGACCCCTTGATAGGCAGTATTTTCTGCTTTCCTGAGTAAAGTTAACCACCCTGGACCAGTCCTCTGAGCAGCAGGTATGGATACCTGAGCTAAGACATGTACAAGCAGGCCTGTCCCAGACTCCACCAACCGCCTTTCCTGTGCTGTTCGCCTCTTTTATACCGAATGGAAAGAAGGGATGCATTAAGATGGGATTTTTATTGACATAACTCATCGAAACCTTAAAATTCTCTTTTGTTCCCCAAACTTTTATGCAGGTGTGACCCATCTAGAGTAAATGCCTGCCATTTGACTTTTTTAAAAAACACCTTTTCATTGGGGCATGCAGTCTCTAGAAAAGAATACCCCTTTTCTGACTACAATAGAGCTGAAATGCCTAGTACTACAATAATAAAACAGGTAAAGGGTGGACAGCTGTTTTCATTGTTTTTCTTTAGTTTACCTCTTATTAGAGCTTGTGAAATCCTGATAGGCAAATGGCTCTCAGTCTTTTTTGTTTTATTTTGCATGTGACTATGTTTTAAAAATCCAAACTGAGCCGAAAGCACAAGGGCCACTGTGGACAATCTTTTCCAAGTCTCAAATTTCCCTTTGATTATTTGGAAAAAGAATTGAAGTGTTTTTTCCTTGTATTCCTCCCTTCTTCCATACTCCCTTTTGGGCTCTTTTCCCTCAGCTGGGGTTCTCTACAGCGTTCTAATGTCTCCCCCTCTGCTGAGGGGATGGAAGCAGAAGGTAAGGTAATCTGAGCACAGTTTCATGTCTAATAACCCCTCCAGAACTCTGTGAGGTATAGAAATCATTCTGTCCTTGGCATAAGGAAATAGGCCCAGGGAGCTTGAGTAATATGGCCAGTCTGTCTAACTCCAGATAATCTATGTTTTCAAGACAATAGGAATGAAATTGTAGGGGTAATAATCTGTTTTTGAGAACCATAGGCAGTGCAGTACAGTGGTTAAAAACATCGTCTCTGGGGTCAGAAAGACAAATTGGGACGAAATCACTTAACTTTGTGCTTTGGTTTCACCTACAAAACATAGATGGTGAGCACTTTTTAGTGTTTCTGTGGGCCCAAGTTAATGCTCACACAGTGCTTGCCAAAAACACTAATTCAGTAAATGGCAGGTTAAAGAAAAATAAAGATCTAATATTACAGTAAATCCTAAAGCAAGGCTGACTTAGTAACTTAACTTGGAGCTTCTGATTTCTGCCTGTGAACAGCCAGTTTGTTCAAACTGGAGTTGGATGGACTCTATCCAGAGTTCTGCTGAAATGTCTGATTCCAAAATAATGATTCAGAGTTTTGAAAAGGAATGTTGAAATAGAAGTCAAATGTATGTTAGGGTTAGGATATGTTGCATGAGGAATGAACATAGATACTGGTATGTTTCTTTAAATCTGGTGCCATACTGTTTTAGTCAGAGAGCACTTGGTTAGCTCATATTAGCTCAAGTAAAAAGACTTTATTGAAGGGTACGAGGGGCACCTCTGGAATTTAAGGGCAGGAAGTATGCCTGTGCTTCTTGGGAGCCAGACAACTGCCAGAAACTGAAGGTGCTTACTTCATCTTTAAGGGTTTAATTTCTGGTTCCTTATATCTTTTTCTTTTTACAACATGGTACAGCACTAGTATAATTTAGTTTTTTGAGTGTATATGAATAGCTACTGGGCATCCATTAGACCTGGTGAGTATTGTGGCCAATGTTGATGGAATCACTTACAATAAATGTGCTCACTTCAGCCTACCATTTTTTAAAATCAAAAGGTAGAAGTTTATAGCAAATGAACCTGTAGGAAGAGCAGGCACAGAAATCATATTATTCATATTTTTACCAAAGAAAGAGAAGTCTAGAAATGAGTTGTGTGTTTTCTGAAGTCTGGTAGCTCAGTTCTCTAAACTGAAACTTCTGGCATTACTTGATGGTAGAATGCCCCAATAGCATGCTACCTTTTTATGAGAAAATAATTCTCATGAAAGTTGATCCCGTAAACCTAAATTTGTAAGGTTGCTGTTGTCACTTTCTAATAAGTATTAAATATTAATCTTTATTTTCTTTTGAATTTCTTCCAGAGATATGAAGACTATGGAATGACTCCCCCATCAGGCCCATTGCCAAGGTAGTTTTTAGGAGAAAATGTATTAGAACATCCTTACATAGGCTGTTTCTTTTCTTTTTCTAATTTTGTAAGCTCATTTCTTTTAGCTAGTATGAGCACTTGCAAAACTATCAGTTATGTATTCTCTTGATCTAACCAGAAAAGGAGAAAGAAAAGTTGGAATTTTTAAGTTCTGCTTCCAGTAATGACAGGCTAGATAACTTTCCTAGGACAATTGGGAAAGTTACTTAAAATTTAAAATAAAGATACAAAACCCATAGAACTAACAGGGCAATGAAGCAGTACGGGTCCAAGATCTAGGAAATCCAGAGAGGTGAACCCTGCCTTTTGGGCCATTCTCTCCCAGGAGCACCTGGTGATTCCCGAGGAGGTAGTTGAGAAGCTGAGCAAAACTTGAGGCTGGGAGGACAAGGATGAGAGGCCCTTGTAAATGCCCAGAAGTTTTGGGTTCAGACTCTTAAAGGTTATACCCTAGGAGTAAGGGTGAGTGGTAAGTGGGTGGGTCCCTATAGGAACTACAACTCAACTTTGAATGATCTCAGTCTGTGATTGGATTGAGGTGATCAGACACTGTTAGTCCCTCCAGCTGCCTGGCAGAAACAAATATAATTCTCCTTCAGGGGAAGATAATATCACACTAGGCCTCCCATTATCATTTGAGTTGTTCATGTACATATCAAGCACAGAAACAGCCACAACTAGGCATATGAGAAAAGAAAATATGATTTTAAAAAATAAAGAGAAACAGACAATAGAAATGGAATTAGAGGGGATCCAGATTTTAGAGTTACTGAACACAGATTTTAAAATAGTTATGCTTAATATGGAGTTAAGATCTATTGTCTGGGGAAATGTAAAAGTACTAATTTATGTTAGATTGTAATAAGGCAAAGAGTCTGGTGTAATTTTTAGGATAACTTCCTAAAGAATGCTAAGATATTAAATACCAAGATAGTAAGGAGAAATAAAATAATTTAAAAATAATCCAAAAGAAGGCAATAAATATGGGTGAAAAGGAACATAATTGGCAATGTATAAAAAGCAAATATAAAATGGTAGAGATCTAAATTCAGATATGTAAGTAATTACATCAAATATAAATAGCTCAACATTGCAATTAAAAGAACAAAGAGTTGTGAAATTGAATTTAAAAAACATTTGGCTTACAAGAGACAAAAAAAATGTAGATATAGAAAAGATACAGAAAATTTGAACAACATGATTAATCAACTTGACCTACTTGACATATATAGAACAATGGACTTAATAACTGCAAAATACATGTATTTTTAAAATATGTGCAAGATTTTAAAAATTTTGCCATATGCTGGGCCATAACAAATTTCAAAGAATTGAAATCACTCATAGTACACTTGCTGATCATCGTTAAAATTAAGTTAGAAATCATGGACTAGAAAATTTATATACAAGGGCTGTCTGGAAAATATCCAGCCCTTTACTATAAAAAATAGAGGCATTTATGGCTATATGTTTTCCAGACAGCCCTTGAAAGTTTGTATATTAATGATGTATTTGAAAAGAAAAAAATGGCTGCAAATCTATGATTGAGTATCCATCTCAGATGTTAAAAAAGATCCAATTAATCCTAAAGGCAGTAGAAGGAAGGAAATAATAAAAATATGAATAGATATTAATGAAATAAAAAATCAATAAAGATCAACAAAGCTCAAAGTTAATTTTTTGAAAAGGCTAATAAAATTAATAAACTCCTGGAAAGCTTGATCAAATAATCTGCAACATTATCAATACGAGGGCATATTAATCTAGATCTTATAGAAGTTAAAAAGATTTTTAAAAGACAGATTACAAAGATTTTTAGACATTAAAATGATTTTATGAGCACATCTTTGTTAATAAATTTGAAATGGAAAAATTCCTAGAAAGAGAAAACCTGAATAATCCTGTAACTATTAAAGAAATTGAAGTCATAATTAAAATTCTTCCCACAAAGAAAACTCTAGGCCAAGCTTGTCCAACCCACATGTGGTCCAGGATAACTTTGAATGAGGCCCAACACAAATTCGAAAAGTTTCTTAAAACGTTATGAAAAGTATGCACGGACTTTTTTTTGTTTGTTTTTTTAGCTCATCAGCTGTTGTTAGTGTTAGTGTCTTTTATGTGTGGTCCAAGACAATTCTTCTTCCACTGTGGCCCAGGGAAGCCAAAAGTTTGGACACCCCTGCTCTAGGCCCAGGTGGCTTCAACAGTGAATGCTACTTAGGGAAGAAAAGATGCCCATGGAATACAACTCTTCTAAAGAACAGAGAAAGAACACTCCCAATCCATTTATGAAACCAGCACAACCTTCTTACCAAGGACAAGGCAAGAAGGACAACGACATTGCAAGAAAGGAAACATTAAGGGCCAGTTTCACTCATAAACATAGATGCAAAAAATTTGAAACTAAATACTAGCAAATATGTCTATCAATATATACAAAAGGATAACAACCAAATTGGATTTATTTCAGTAATGCAAGGGTGATTTTGTATTTAAAAATTTAATCATTTTAATTCACTACTTTGATGAGAATAAAGGGGGAAAATCTTTTTATTTCAACTGATGCAACATTTGATAAAATTCAGTATCTGTTCATGGTAAAAATCTTGGCAAACAAAGAACAGACACAAACTTCTCTAACTTGATAAAAGTTATCTCAGCAATATTACTTAAAGGTAAAATGTTAAAAGTTTTCCCTCTGAGAGCAGAAACAAGACAAAGGAGTCTGCTTGTATTACTTCTAGTAACAGTGCACTAGAGATCCTAGCCAGTGTAATAAGGTATGGAAAAGAAACAAAGATTAAGGATTTCAAAAAAAGAAATAATAATGTAATTTTGTAGTAGAAAATCCTAAAATGTCACCTCATAAATTGCTAGAACTAAGAAAATTTAGCAAAATAGTTAAATAACAAGATAGCCAGATTATCAGGTAGCTGGATATAAGATCACTTTACAAAAATATGTTTTAATTATCTTTATGAGCAACAGACAGGAAAAAGATTTTAAAGATACTATGTAAAGTAGCATTAAAAGTATAAAATATCTTACAATAAATCTAACCAAAGATACTCAAGCCCTCTAAAGAAAGTATTTTTAAAATGTCAGTTCTCCCCAAGTGACCAACAGATTCATTGCAATTCCATTAAAATCCCAGTAGTTTGTTGGATTTTCTTAATATGTAGAATCTGACAAGCTGATTTTAAAATATATGTTGAAATGCAAAGGACCAAGAATAGCCAAAACACTCAAAAAAAGAATAAAGTTTAGGACTATTCTAAATGTGATAAATTACTGTCAAGTAATTAAGACAGTATATTATTGCTGTAAAGCTGGACAAATAGACCAATGAGACAGAATAGAGTCCATAAACAGACCCACACATAAGTAGACAACTGATTTATTACAAAGAAGGAATTGCTGAAAAACAGAATCAATCTCAGAAATTATACTCAACTATTCTCCAATGACTAGAAGTCACACAAAAGTAGGAATGCTTTCTGCTTCATCCTTGGATTTTCTATTATTCTTTACTGGCCCTCATTTTCAGAGGGGTTTGTTTATTTCTCCCCAACCCTACTCCCCCACCCAGATACAGATACTGCTTTGTAGTCTTAAAGCAACAAAGGTAAAGGAGCAAGTGGAGGTCAGGTGATCCAGGGAAGAACTTAATGACGGGGACTGTATGAGCTAATTTGCCCAGTTCCATTCCAGTTCACACCTGTTGTCCAGCATGCTTATTAATAACTTTCACTCTGAAACGTGTTCTAGTTTGAATGGTAAATTTTCTGGTCACCCAAGTGAAAGGATTGTAGTGTATTTAGATCACACTGAACTACTTAAGCACACAGTTTAGGATATAAGGGCTGTAAATGTAGGCCGGAGGGGACTAACTGATTAGGTAAAGTAGAAATAAATAGAGGGCAAGAGCTAGTTAATGGATGGTCCAGAGATTATGATGAGATTAGGTGAGCTCCAATATACAGACCTTGCTTTAAATTAGGCTCTTAGATCTGTAACGTCAGAGATGTCAAACATCTCTTTCTGAGATCAATCCAAAACAGCAGCAATTATTTAAAGAGAGTAATACAAACAGCCTGGATTTCAGTTTCTGAGATATATTCCAGAACAATATAGAATAAGGGAAGTCAGTCTACATTCTTATCAAACTGGTTTGATCTGTTAATTACTGATAGGGACTGTCATTTGCAAAGAATTATAATTAGACTTAATTCTTAAATTTCTTTAGAGGAGTCGTTCTCAAGTGGGATTCTGAGACCCGTGGAGCATCCCTGAGATCCTTTCAGGGAGTCTATGAGATCAAAACTATTTTCATAATAATACCTTATTTGACATTTTTTGGTATGTTGACATTTGCACTGAAGTGCGAAAGCAATGATGGTTGAAACTGCTGGTGCCTTTGCATGAATTAAGCAGTGGCAGTGAATTGTTTGAGTAGTCATTGTACTCACCACTATCCCATTGCAATTTCTAAAAAGGAAAAATTCCAGTTTTATGTTAGTATGTCCTTAATGATGTAGTAAAAATTATTAGTTTTATTAACTTGCAACCCTTGAGTCTTTAATAGTCTATGACAGAAGAGGAAAATACTTAGTGAAGCACTTTGCTTAATATGGAATTTTCAAGAAAAAGCACGTGTTTGTGTTGAGAACAAAACTGAACGAACTGATTCCAGGTTTTTTTTTAATTGAACAAACAACTGGTAGACATCATTATTCAGACTTGAGTGAGTGGCAGACACTGTCTCGTAAATGAACAAAGTGGGCCTGTCACTTCAAGGAAAACAACTGACAGTGTCTGTTTCCAGTGATAAAACTGAGCTTTCAAATGAAAGTTAGAATGTATGTTATTTACAACTATAAAGGGATCCTGAGACCCCAGAATTTGAGAATCGCTGCTTTAGAGTACTGGTTTTCAGCCTTGATGAACCTCAGTATCATCGGTAGAGCTTTAAAAACTGCTAATGTCTGGGCCCCACCTCTAGAGATTTCATTTTAATTAGTCTGGGGTGCGGCATGGGCATTGGGGCTTTAAAAGCTCCCAAGGTGGTGCTAATGTGTAGCCAGAATGAGAACCACCACTTTTGTCAGATGCTGGAGATGAACGGGCCCTAGAACTTGACTGCACCTTCTTTTGATCTGTAAACTAAAGGACCCTCCAGGGGTCTTAGAATCCCACCTGAGAACCATTCTTCTAAAGAAATTTAAAAATTAAAAAAGATGGTATGGGAGTTTCCTGGTGGTGTAGTGACTAAGGCTTCAGCACTGTCAACGCTGCGGCCTGGGTTCGATTCCCAGTCAGGGAACTACCCACATAAAAAACAAACAAACAAACAAACAAATAAATAAATAAGATGATAGTCTAACTATAGTTCTTTGCAAATGATGATCTCTACCAGTAATTAATAGATCAAATCAGTCTGATGAGAATGTAGACTGACTGCCATTGTTCTATTGTATTATTTCCGGAGTATATCTCAGAAATTGAAACCAGGTTATTTATAGCTTCCATTATCCAACAGGGATTTGTCAAGCATCAGCTATCTTTCAGGGAGTTTCAGCAGTGAGCAAACAGAAATGTTCCTGCCCTCAAGGAGCTCATGTTTCATGAGAAGAGATGGATAATAAGCCAGTAGACAAATAGGTCTTTTTTTCCCCATAGGGCTGCGGTGCACCTAATCAAATACAAGAGCTAGGGTGCAGTGTGGTCCTAATGCTTCCTGTGCTTTGCCTGCAGACCCGGTTTCGGCCCTGGCTTGCTCCAGTCTTCAGAGCTGGTGCCACCTGAGCCCCAACAGCCACAGGCATCAGCAGAAGCCCCGTTTGCTGCCCGGGGGATGTACTCTGAGGACATGCCATCAGTGGCGCGGCCTCGGCCTGTTGGAGGCACCACAGGTACATGTGACTATTTAGCTTGTATTTCTGAACCAGAGGATGCTTGCTTTTTGGCTCAATTTTAGACTTCCCATGGTGTCAGCATCCCATTGTTCAGCAGCCTCTCCACTGGGGTAAGAACTGCTTTCCCTCTGATCCTGGTGAGATGTAGGGCAGGAGCGGTGGGGCGGGAAGGAGTGGCTGACATCTGGAGACTCGTGTGTACTGATCGATTCCTGAATCAGCATCTCAGAAGCAGTTCTTCACGTGGAATTCACGGCACACCTCTTCCAGGGAAAATGGTTCTAAATTCTTACAGCTAAACTGAAATAGGTATTCTGAGCACTTGTTGTGGCATTAAAGCAGATACTTGTTTTAAAGTGGGCACTTTTCCAGCTTTTTAGAAGCACCTGTAAAAAACGCAGGTCAGTGACTTGGGGTAGACTTTTGTTTTATTTGTTACCTTTTGGGAGGGTACAAACCACTGATTTCTCCTCAATCCTCATCTCTCTCATTTTTTCCCCTCCTACCTTTTTTTTCATACTTCTGTGCCTGAGTCCTTCTGTCCCCTCTCTGTTGTCACACACGGGCAGGTCAGCAGTGGATGGCGGCCCCGTGACCAGCGCAGGGAGAATGGGACCAGAGGGGAGGCAACGGGGAATTAAGAAAAACACACAGATACACACACAGACATAACAGATAGCAAAGCTGGGACCGGCTGGTTCCCTGTGCTCTGATGGAGACACAGAGACCCTTCTGGTCTGCAGTGAGTTTATTTTCTATCCCACAACAACAGGGGGTGTAACTTCTTAATTGCGAAACAATGTTGCCGACCCCGCTCCTTTCGTCTTCTGCCTCCCAGGCCATGTTGCTTTCCTCCTTCCCCTTAGCCAGCCAGAAACCACATACTGAGTAGCGTCCTTGTTCACCAAATTCCGGGCAGCCCTGCAAGATCCCCGAACCTCGGATTCCAAGTGCATAGGTAGCCTTGCTAAACCCATTTTCTCTCAATAGACCTGGCCTCTGGCTCAAGCGCTGCCCACAGATGGCCTGTAGGAAGCTGGTGGCTGTATGGAACTATGCTAGTTCCTTTCAGCCCCTGTTTCCAGCCCTCATTAAAAGCATGATCTAGTGTCATTTGTAGGTAACCAGTGCAACTCTTTACTTGACAATTGAATAGTGAAAGGTCAGTTTTTCTAAAGTGGTCTTCTAATTCAATATCAGACTTTTAAGTATTTGCACACAGTTTTTCTTTGGGTTTCTTTAATTACCTGTTGGAATTCAAATAAAAATTTACCCAAGAATAATCCCATATAGGAAATAAGAATTCTCAGTTTATGTTCTTACCCCTTTTCCCATTTAGAAAAAAGAGTGTAGCTTGCTGCCACGTTCACTTAAATTTACATAAACACTCTTTGAGGCTGAATGAAGCAAATCTGACTAGATTTCAATGTGAAAATAAAATATGAAAATGGTTCCTGGAGTTATTTCTAAACAGAACTTGTCTCTAATCCTAATTTAACAGAAATGTATATGATGATCAATATTTAATAATTTTTTTCACATGTAGGAATGTTACGTTTTCTAGGCTTTGACATTTTCACCAGTCGTGAACTACTGTATTTTGTAAATGGAAATACTAGTACTAAAAACAGAATGCTATGAATAGAGTGATGTCATTTGTTTCCAAAGACTATTGATACTCTAGGGCAATGTAAAAATAGTAATAAAAGCGAGATATGTCGTGGCCAACTTTGGGGGTAAGGTTGGAACTGTAACCTGTGAGTTATCTCAGGATAAACGCTGCAGCTGAAAGCACCATAGCAAGTATTCTCGGGGCAAGCAGGAAATGGGTTACAAGAACACAATTCTTGGGGGCTCCCTGGTGGTGCACTGTGGCTAGGCTTCGGCGCTCTCAACGCTGTGGCCTGGGTTCGATTCCCAGCCAGGGAACCCCCCCCCCCAAAAAAAAATAAAAACAAACCAAAAAAACCCCCCAAAGTTCTTAATGCAACATTGTATGTCAACTGTAGTTAAAAAATAAAACATTTTAAAAATTGAAAATAAAAGTTAAAAAAAAACATAGTTCAAAGTACCTGATTTCTGGAAATTTTGAAGCCAGAGAGAAAATTAATTTTGTTAATTTTTTTTATTAAATTCTAAAAATTATAATTAGTTGATTTGAGAAACATTATCCATAGTTTGCTTTACTTATAAAAGTATAATATTGAGTATATTGAGCATAAAGATACAAGGTATTTTTTATTAGACATCAATTAAAATTTAGAGATTAGATCTTTTTTCATGTATTCACTTCTGTTTTTAGAAAAAGAGCTATAAACGCCTGTATTTTAACAAACATGCTCAGTTTTTATCAGTTTTTGAGATGCATGTAGATTTGAAAAAGTAAGGTGCCCTCAGAGGTTTGGTAAAGAAATAATGTTTTCTGAGATGAGTATCTTTAATAATTTCATCCAGATTAAGAATAAATTTATTTTCAAAAAATGAGTTAAAACGAAAAAGAAAAACAACATTTGTCTTAAAGTCTCCCAGGAGTTTTGTGTTAATCATTGAATCCAGAATAAATCCTCATCAAGTTCAGTAGATGCTTCATGTTTATAAGGGATTCGTCCTGAAATCTTTGTAAATCCCCAGATTTTCAAATTTGGTCCAACAGAAATGTAAGGGGACCAGCTAAGAGACCTCCTGCAGACCCACACTGAGAGACTCTGTGGGTAGTTAGGGCAGTTGCCTTACCAGCTTACCTGCAATCCAATCTTGTACCCCCAAATTGCAAATGATTGTTTTGTGTCATAAAACATCCTCTCAGGAATAGTTGATACTATGAATTCTATGTTTGGGAATGTTGTTCAGAGTTTCTAAAGCATTTATGTAGTTTAAGATCCTCAGCTCTTTTAGTTTCTTGTACAGCTCTGCTCTCTGAAAAATACTCCAAGTTCATTAGCACGCCATCCCACTGCATTTTATTGCAAGGGCTCAGAGTCGCTCTTTTATTTTCCCCATTCATTTCTTCACCCTCCATTTGAAGACTGAAGCTTTAGTAAAAGGAGTCATTACATGTTAAATAACGTGTTTCTAACTTTCTGGAGAATATACACTTTTATAATGTCATCAAGAAACGAGGCCGATTCCAAATTTGCAATCCATTTGGTCTCCTAGGCAGTTCTTGTGTTTTGCCTTGTCTGTCCGTGAAGACAAATAATGTGTCCTGATATCCCACAGGATTTCCCATACTTCACACGTGCTGTGCTTCACAGTGAGTCTTGTTTGTCCTGCTGATTGTTCCATAGCACATATAGCAAACAAAATTCAGACACATTCATTTTTAATCTAGAAGAATATAGAAATTAAAAGTATGAAACATTCAAAAAGGGAGTTATTTCCTATTGCTTTCTGATAATGAGATTAAATTGCATAGAGATTTGTAATGGAAAAAATATTAAGATATACCAAAAGAGTCCCTTTTCTGATTATGTAAAATTATCAAGCATGCGTATGTCTAAAAATTACCAAAAACAAAAGGAGAATAGTGCATTGGGAAGAGTCACAGCAGATATGATCAAGAGGTATTTTTATTATAGAGGATGGCTCATATAAATTGATGAATGGACAAGCCTCAAGACATAAATGGGCAAAGGACAGGAAGAAAATTCGCAAAAGAAATGGTTATGTAACATGAAAGTAAACATGAAAATTCCCAGTTTTGAAGATTAAAAACATGCAAATTAAAACTATGATGAGGCACCATATCAATCATGAAATTGATTTCATGATAATGAGGTATGGTGAAATTAGCATCCAGTTTCTTCATCTGTTCAGTGGGTATATAGTATCAGTATTTATTTCTTATGGTGGTTTTGATGATTAAAAGAAGATAATAGATATAAAGTGCTTTACAACGGTGTTTGGCACATCATAAACTCTTGATACTAGTTGTCATTATTATTACTACTATTATATTCTGGTGTTGCTATACATCACTCAACTTAGAGAAAGCAGCTTGGCCCTGACTTAATGAACTTTTGACTGGAAAATTCCACTTCTGGAAATCTGCACTCTCCCTCCTCAAAGAAATCCAAAATACTGGATAAAAACTATATGTGCAAAGATTTTTATCAGCATTACTTATAATAAAAACAATTGTAAGCTCCCTGAATACCCAGTAATAAGGGCATCAATGAGTAAATTTTGCAGGTTTTTAAAATGAAGCACTCAGAAAGAACCAGAAAGAGGGAATTTAAGATTTCTAGGTTGCCTCCTATGCATTTGGTACTTGACCCATTTTATCTCCTTTCATTCTTGAAATAACATCATGAGGTAGTTTTTTTTTTGTTTTGTTTTGTTTGTTTTTTTTAACCCATTTGAGAAGTGAGGCATCAGGGCTCAGGTGCAATGTTAACTGAGTGCCCAGGGTAACAGTGGCTGGGCTGGAATGCAAACCCAGGCTTGTTGGGCATGATCCCCATGTTGAATCATGGGGGGTCCCTGTGTTGTACCATTAAGTGAATAAAACAAGATGCAAAATTATGTCTGAATTATGATTTCAACTACCATTAAAATTTTAACACAGAGATAATCTTTTCTCCCTATGTAGTTTTCTGAATCTTTGTAAGTGATGGAGAACCCTGTGTTGCATTTATATGAGGGCTGTCCGGAACGTATCCAGCCATGTAATATGAAAAATAGAGGCACTTAAGGCTGGATTTTTTCTGACAGCCCTCAGATTCTTTGCAAGATTTGTTCAATCACTGTCTGTTGGACATGCAGTACTGATAGTCCTAATAATTTTAATATTGTTAGGCATCTCTAGTAACTAATAAGTTTGCCTGCAGAGTACGTTAGTCTGACAGGAGCCTGGAAGGATTTTTCTGACCTTTAGATTTTAGTTATCATTATATATCCGAATAAAACTGTGGAGGAGTTTTTTTTAATGTATTCAATTAAGAGAGCTATTAATTAGACAACTAGAGGAGGAAAATAAGATGGAGGGGACTGTTTCTACCTCTTTGAAATCTCTGAACCATTACAGGACCAGTCTAAGCATCACAGTTGAATTTGATGATCCTAGGAACATTTGAAAATAAGTACTTTGATTTCACAGTGCTCAAAAACCCTCCCTTAATCTGAAGAATAAGGATATTTCCATATGCCCAAAGTTGATGGGGGGAGAAAGGTATGTTGGGTAAAGCCTGTCCTTCCTAGCCACACCAGGCTACCGCACGTGTAAATGTAGGAGAATAAGCTTAGAGAATGTTCTCTCTGTCAGTATGCTTCCCCGATGAGGCTGGGTAGGTGGCTTTACATTTTTAAGTGTGATATAGCTGAGTTATGGAAACAATGTGAATATAATGAAAATATATTTTAACATTCTGAATTCAAATAAAGATGCACCCTGCCTTTTAAGAAAAAAGCATATTGTATTTTCAGCTCCTATGAGTCTCAAAGCCATGAGCAGTAATGAGCCAGCCCGCTTTCAGCTTCTTTATGGCTCCAGAAATTTCACTCCTTTCTGCTGAATAAATAAGATCGTAACCTCTACAGAAATGAATGGAACAGTCTTCTGTTATACCCTTCATTCCCAGTCCTTGGACGTCTAGCCAGGAAAATAAGAATACTGCTAATCAGCCAGTGTATGAAAAGGAAGTAAAAGCCTATGAACCAAGAAGCTCACAGTGTTTTTCTTAGGAAATGACATTCTCTGGAGGTAGAATTGGTGCCATGTTTGAACAATGCTTGTATTTCTGTCCCTCAGGGAGTGTGGGGGTCAGAACCAAAGGGCCTTACTGGGCACCCTCGCCCTCCTGCCAGTGTTGACCTGGCCACTCCACTGTGTTCCTCTAGGCTCCCAGATCCAGCACCTGACGCAGGTGGGCATTGTGAGCAGAATCGGAGCTCAGCCAGTGGAAATTGCACCAAGCAGAGGTGGCCAGTATGGGGGACCAGGCTGGCCTCCGTATGGAGAGGATGAGGCGGGCCGAAGAGAGGCCGTGAGTATCTTGTGTTTGGGTCACCATGGAGAATTCAGACATAATTAGACACTTAATTCAGCTGCTTCTGCTTTGGGATCCCCTTAAAAAACCCAGAGTGGAAGAGTGTGGCCATTAAACTTTTGGAAAGTATATAATTTTTCTTGAGGCACATTTCAGGCTTGAAGTCATGAGTTTTTTAAAAAAAATAACCTTGAAAAATAGTAAAAGCAATATTCATTACAGAACACTTGAACAGAGACTTAACAGCTATTTTTCCAATTTTATTGTGGTAAAATACACATAACATAAAATTTACTATCTTAACCATTTTTAAGTGTACAGTTCAGTGGTTTTAGATACATTCATTCTGGTTTGTAACCATAACCACCATTTATCTCCATAGCTTTTTTCATATTAAAAACTGAAACTCTGTACTCACTAAGAACTAACTCCCCATTTGTCCCTCTCCCCAGCTCTAGGCAACTGGCATTCTATTTTCTGTCTGATTTTGAATTTAAAGTGGTGAATTTGAACTTGGAGGTGACTGGACTTGGTCTTTGGTGTGATCACTATATAAATATTTATGATCTTGGAGTTCCCTGATGGTGTAGTGGCTTAAGGCTTCGGCGTTGGTGCTGTCAGCACTGCAGCCTGGGTTCGATTCCCAGTAGGGGAGCTACCCACATACCAAAAAGCAAAAAAAAAATAAATAAATAAAAATAAAATGACAAAGTGTCTTAAGCCTTTAAAAAAAATTTATGATCTTACTTACCTACCTGCTCAACCTTTGTGCTTTATTGTGGGTTTATTAACATAATTTTCATTGTGATCACCATGAGTAGATGCTTTTGCTGTTAGCACGCAGGTTGGTGTGTGTCAAAGCACAGGGTTGGTTTTGAGGGTTTCTCCTTACTCTGATCACTCCTGTATAAGATCAGAATCAGTATGGGCACAGGTAACTTCTACAATTGCTTTTCTTTGTCTTTCTCAAGAATTTTGTATCCATGAGGATAAACATATAAATTCGAAAATACAAACCAAGGGAGTTCCCTGGTGGTGTAGTGGCTAAGGCTTCGGCACTGTCAACGTTGTGGCCTGAGTTCGATTCCCAGCCAGGGAACTATCCACATTAAAAAAAAAAAAAAATACAAACCAAAATAATACTTTTTTGTTTTATTTTCTTCAGTCTGCCACCACTTGCATTGCATTTATGTGTCTTTCCAGAAAATATACTAAATTCCTTTCATGATTGGGTGCTTTTACTCAGTGAAAGGAGATTAAATGTAGAATATGATTTTCCCCTAAAAGATACATTGGTGCAATCTGAGGTATCTGCATTACACTTGGTAACTTTTTCTGCCTTCATTGTGCCCAGCTTAGTTTCATGAGGTGTTCTGGGTTTTCCAGTCAAATCCAGTCTTTATTTTAGAGTACCTCAGTATCACTATTGGGGAAAATGAAATGCAGAAATATTCCAGGGCTTGAATGCCATGTTTACCAGGCCAGTAGCTTACTCTTAGCATAAATGAAACCACACATTTAGTGTGTGTGTGTGAGATTTTTTCCAGTGAAAAAATATGAAAAAAAATTCACTGAAACTGTAATAATTCTTATCAAATGAATACTCAATTAATTTATATGCAAATATAAGCATATATTTGTTTTAGTATGGATAACTTTTTAAAGAAAGGGGTCTACAGAGCCTCCATAGACAGACAGACAGCTAAAATGGAAAATGATTTTGTGATCTTGCTCCTGTTGCGTGTCCCAATGTGTGTGCCCATGCACACCCTCCCTGGGCTCCAGGCCCAGGATGACGGTGGTCCCTCTGTCAGTACCTGCTTACCTCTTCCAACTGTCAGATACCCTCATCTGACCTTTCACCTCCATGGGGTCTCCCTTCCTTTCCAGCTCTCTGGGTCCTTTCCTCTTCTCCCAGCGGGCCACTCACTTCACACACACAGGCACAGGGATTTGGCCAATGGGATCTTTCTGTCTGTCTGTCAATAAGCAAGTATTTATTAGGCACCTGTTAAGTTCAAGGGTTTCTTTATCAGAAGCTCTCCCTTGAACAATTTCACCAGTTACTACTCTCCATTCCAGTCCTAAGGGGCCCTAACGGAGGGCTGATTTGTTGGGTGGGAAATGGGTGAAGAAAGTCCTGGGAGCATGCCCACTGCCAGTTTGAGTTTGATTTTCCCTCCTGTTCTCACATGGGAAGTACAGAAACATCTGTCATGTTTTTCAGACACACATGCTTGGACATCAAGAGTATTCTTCTTCACCACTGTCCCAGGTGCCAAGGACTTCAGGCAGGGAGCCCTCAGCTCCCCCCGGGAACCTCTCGCACAGGGGGCTGCAGGGCACCAGCCTGGCTTACACCACCAGCTCCACAGAAGACCTCCAGCCTGGCCACTCCTCCGCTTCGCTCATCAAAGCGATCCGCGAGGAGCTCCTGCGGCTTTCCCAGAAACAGACCGCCGTGCAGAACTTCCACAGCTGATGGGCCTCCCCTTGCACATTTGCCAAGTGTCCGCTTCCTGTGGAAGCAAGACTAAAAAGGAAGTCAACGGAGCAGGTGTTTGTAAGAGGAGAGTGTCTTCTGGGCTGGGTGCCCGTGGAAGAGAGCAAGTTGCAATTTTAGAAGATGCCATAAGTCACGTGACAGCTCATGACGCTTTTGATAAGTTGGCGATTTTGTGACCACTTGGGTCCAGTAGAAATTTAGGTACTTTTGGCCAAAAGCCAGCAGCACTTCACAAAAGACAAACCACAAACCTAAGCTGACACAATTACTAAGTTAGTCTCCTTTTTCAAGGTGAAAGATGAAAATGTAGAGATGGTACAGGGGTGACAGGAATCCAGCCTTTCCATGGGAAGATGTGGTTCAGGCTGGTTTGTACGATGAACCTGCTGCTTTTTCTGAGAAAAGAAATTTGAAGACATTTTCTTAACAGCATATTTCCCTCTTTTTCTCCATAGGAACTTATTTTAATAGTAATATTAACAATAAGGGTACTAAGACTGTTCGGGAATTTAAAAAGCTACTAGTGAGAAACCAAATGATAGATTGTAGAGCCTGATGATTCCAAACGAAGCCATCATCTGCATTTTCCCTTCTACTTCTGGTGCTACAGCTCCAAGGGCCCTTCACCTTTCTGTCTGTGAAATGCAACATTGGCTTTTTCAGTGGAAGAATATGTTGATGGTTTCATTTTGTTCTAGAAAGAAAAAAAAAACAAACCTCCCAAATTGGGGGGTGGTGGTGGCGTTGGCGGGAAGCTTAATATTTATTTGGTTGTTCAAAATACATATCAAACTTCAGATTGACATTCTTAATTGTACTTGCTGTGATTAATTGAGCATCACATTTCAGCACATATCATCATTAAGGCCAGTCCTATAGAATGAGGCTTTTAGGAGGTTGTGACCAATCCTTGCACTTTGCTGATGAATTGCTCACAAATTGTTTGAATGAGAAATCTTCACACTTGATCTTAGCCAAAAGGCTGAGAAGTGATTGAATGAGAAATCTTACATGAGCACAAATGCTGTTTAAACATTCCCAGGATTACCAAATTGTGATTCACAAAAAAATACGTTTCTAGTAGCAATTGCATTCTCTGTGTGTGTGTTCAAGACCTGGCAATAGAACTGAGTTCTCATCAGCCTGTCTCTGCTCAGTTGAGAAATGTAAAGAAGGGCTTTGAGAATACCAGGTCAAGCAGAGGGTTGGTCCTCATTTCTAATTTTATTGTGCTTGACTGATTCTGCTGAGTGATTGTTAAAACCATCTGTGTGCTTTGGGTCTAACAGAGGGTATCATCTCCCTTGACGTTTACTCCCAAAGTTAGTATTTCCCCATATCCCAAATTAGAGTGAGGACTATAATAACAAGGGCCATCCTGTGTTCTGGTGCCTGAGTGACACTCAGAAGAAAAATAGGTAACATATCTGTACTAGGAGTCTCTTTTTATTAGATCAATTAATACCTTAAACAACAGATAGATAGGCAGAACTGGGGGCTCTGACTAAGCAACATTTGTGACATATTTGAAGAACACTGAAATAGCTGCAGTAGGTTTCTAAGTATATAACCCTTGTTCCAGAGTCACGCCCCAGCACTTCTTTCCTTAAGCCTGCCTGCAGCCTTGCATTACAGGCCAAGCTGGTTCTGGGAAATGAAAATGCAGCCATTTTTCATCTGCACAGCCCTGAAAGAGGAGGGAGGGGTTCGAGAGAATCCGTCTCTCAAGGATATTAAGGAAAGGGGAACTTGTCAGGCTGTCCTCACAGGCTCCAAAGAGCACAACGGAGAAGACCCCCTTCTGGGCTTGATTTCTTACCTCTCGATCCTGGTCTGATACCTAGACTGGAAGATTCTCTTTGTATGTCACTAAAAAGCACCAGGTTTCCTAAATATGTTACTAAGAATTTCAGATATCCAAGCAGAATTGTGAACCCCTTACAGTGAATTCAGGTCGTGTGACAGCAAGCGGACTAAACGCAGGCCCCATTCCGCTCGGTGTGCTAAGTGCGTGCACGCTGAGTGCGCGGAAAACGGTTACCTCCTTTGTACAGTGCAGGGATGGGCCTCTTTTACAGGAGGCTGCAACAGCGATTTTGATGCCTTTCAGACTAGCGTAAAAGGATTCTACCTGTATCATACTTCTTAGAATTGATACACTTTCAAACCAATGTCAAGACCAAAGAGAACATACAATAAACAACTGGTGGTGTGTGGTGTGAGCAGGCTCTTGGAATGGCCAGCATGCATGTGTTGGTCACAAAGCACACTCAGTTTACCCTTATTTTCTGTAAACACCTGCCACGTCACTTTTACCTGTCAGCAAACTCAGGACAGGCCACCTGTCATGGGGAGCACCACACCAAATGGGTCTTCAGACACTCAGCTAATGTGACAGATTTGAAAGAAAGGCCTCTTGTCCATCGTGTGAGCTTCGTGGTTGACTCGGAAGTGAAAAGTTAACTTGTATGTCTTCTTTTCTCCTCCTTTCAAAATTCTAGTGGTAGTAACATGGCCTGTATATTTGAGTCAGAATTTTTGAGAAGGTTGTTTGGAGAAATGATCATTTTTCAGAGTCTACTGTGTCCTTGAACTCCCTCTGTCAGTTCCCTTCTCTGAGCCTCATTCTTCCCATCAGCCAAACAAGGACAGACTGCCCCTGCCCACCTCCCAGGATTTCTCCTTGATCATGTGTGCAAACGTCCCTGGAGGAGGGAGCACAAAGCACTGAAAATGTGAAATGTTATCTGTGTGATGCTGCTGGATGGACAGTCTGAAGTGCTGTGAACTACCCGTGATTGAGTCCACATGGAGGTAGCCAGAGCAAAACTAAAGGCTCCGGGTGACCTCCTCCTGTTTTGCTTTAAATTCATTTTCTTCTCCATTAACGTTCCAACAGCATTTACCAAAATCTTTCTGCTCCTAATTTTCTGCTATTTCTGGCCCCAAATATGTGCAACACGAATGCTGCCTTCTGAGACCGCAGAATCTAAGGTAGCACAGAAGGGTATAAATAACCTGTCTTATTAATAGATACACATAACTTGGTTTAAACATCAATAAAATTTGTTGATAGTACACAGATGCATTAGGTACTCAGAAGAAGTGGACATTGCACATTTGGAAGCAGGATCTTGGGTAAAAGTCAACCAGGAGCTACTTTCATGAAGGCAGAGGAGCTGAGCAGGCAAGTGGAAGACAGCGTGGGAAGAGTGGGCCTGGGGAAGAATGTAGAAAGTGGGTGAAGCTGTCATTGAAAAAGAACTTGATCCCGATCTTTTGCAATGTGGAGGACAAGAATTCCCAACCACACTGTTTAGGGAGTTTTAGGAGAAGGTGGTCCTGTGAGTATACGAGTATGTTTGCAGTGGTACAGTAAGAAAATGACCAGGCCTGTGAAGGTCTCCGGAGGAAGACATCCATTTCTGGAGGGAAGGGGAGAGGAACAGGAACTGCCGAAGGACCAAATGTCAAGTGTGAAAATAGTGGAAAGAATTCCACACCTGCTCCACTGCTTAGAGTTGATGTCAGTGGTTGGCCATTAGGCCCCATGCCATCTTTTGTGGAGCATTGTGAGTTATAACTAAATATATCCGACTTCTTTACAGCTACCTACACATTTTCCTCCAAATTTTTTTTAGATTCAGAGTAAGGGGCTTTTTGCCAACCAGACTTCAGGACAGGAGGCCAGTGATGCGCAGCACAGCGGGAGGTCCACCTGAAGGCCGTGGCCCGAAACAAGCAATTCTGTGCTTTGGGAGCCTTCCATGTAATTTGTACAGGGTTGGTGTTGACTACATTTGTACAGTTTCTTAGCGCCCCAGTGACCAGACCAATCACTTGGACACCAATTTGCATTCACAGTAATTCACAAGTTAATCATTAAATTTCTTTATCCCCTTCGTGCTAGATTCTTAGACATGATTGAATTTGTTGGTTGGAAGGAAAGCTGGTTAAGTTCAGGTGGGGGGGCCTCTAGTCTTAACTACCACACTCACTTTAGCTCTAGTTGAGTTTTAGCCATTTCATGTCTACCTCCAGAGCAGGTCTCCAAAGCCAGCCCCCAGAGCCTGCTTCCCCACATTTGTCCCAGACAGGAGCATGAGGAAGTCCACTTTTGTACCTGCAAACAGACCATTTGGCTACAAAACACGTTTTTATGGAATGGTAACTTGAACTTCATTTTTACGTTTAATGCAACACACTAACATTTTTGTAAGGTGGGAGGCGTTTATGTGAGCAACTGCTGTAACATATAAAATGGAATAGGCTGACACTTATGACCTGACGAACAAGCAGTGTGTACCTTTCAGGTTTCTTTTGATATTTTTGGAAGTGATTTTCAGTGTTTAAACTAGGACTCCTTTCTCTAGTATTAAAAAGACTTGAAAACAAAAACCTCCCAGTGGGATTCTAATTCCATGCTTGTGTGTATAACGGTACACTTGAGAATTGATCTTAAGAACACAAAGCAACATTGAAATTTAGGAAAAGAATACTTAAATACCTTCGGAAACATGAAACAAAGTTAGGAACCAGCAAGTAAGTGCGAGAAGCAGAGTGTCTTGGTACAAATTAGTTTCCCACAGGGTAGATAATTATGCAGACATCTTGCTTTTCCTTCTTCCTCCAGGTTTTTGTTTCTGGGGCTACTTCACATATAAAGGAAGGGACAGAGATAAAACTTTAAGCAATTGGGTCTCATAGTTCCTGATTCCATGCAACCATTCTCAACAACTTGGAGCATTGTGAATAGTCACTTCTCATGCCCACCAGACTTCATGCATTCATAACTTGGCTCCCTAAGTGTGCAAGCCAGCAATAGTGCAGGGCCAGGTTCGAACGAGTCAGCCTGTACCGTTTTTCCTGCAGATGTGGGAAAAGAAGGAAGCACTAGAGGAACTGAAGCTCCACTGATTTACTAAGTTGCTCTAAGCACCAGAGGGCTCATTTCAGAAAAGGGGGTAGACTCTGCTCCCCTCCAGGGCATCAGCTAGGGAGCATGGAGACTGGGTTAGGGCCACCCTTACAGGAGAGATTGCTTAGAAGGGCCACTCTGGGTACCCACTTGCCACCACCTCCTTTGTCAAAATCCATGTTCTTCTGACCCTTCCTGCACTCTCATTCCTAGATTATGAGTGTTAATGTATGAAAATACGCAGAGTAAATTGGGGCCATTTGTGGCATCAATACTGCAACTTGAACTTGACAATCATGGTTTGCTGGTCTCAAATGGGCACTGAAATTTCGGTATGGGTATATGATTTAGTAATCAAATCCTCCCTTCTATTTGTCGGTTATGTTTCTACCCTTCAATTAGCTGCACTGTTTTCTAATGTGCTGTAGAGTTTTTGAAATAATTTATGCAAGTGTTTGGTTTCCATGTTTACAATTTATACAGTTTTCCTAGCATTTTAAATGGAAATGTCAATAAATGCTATGAATCGATGTCAAGCGATATTTTCTGTTTACTTCCTTTGCAACATGATAGTTTTCTCATTTGTAAAATATGGAAGTTGAGTGACGTGGTTTTTCCATTCTCTAATTTTTGTGACCCTGGTGAGAACACCCAGTACTTGCGTTTTCCAAGGAAAAAGTTGGAAGTAATCTGTTCATTGTGTAGAGTTTGCAGGATTGTTTTCACTCACATTGGCTGGTGCCACTCCCTTCTGCTCACTGCTTTGCTTTACTGCTGCTAATCAGCTTGATGTTTCCACTAAGAGCAGGCTCATTTTGGACTTAAATGATTAAGACTCTACAGTGTAGAAAGATAAACGAGAAACTAAAAGTCTGTACAGTCTGGAAAGGTAATAGGGTAAACCTGGATTTGTTTATGAAACCTAAGAAAATGAGAACTCCTTGCAACTCAGAAAAGCAAAAGGAACTCAAACGCAGTGGACCATAATGAAATGAAATTGAAAACCTGGATAGGATTCTGGGACAACAAAAAAGAGAATTAGCGGAAAAACACTGAAATCCAAATAAAGTCTATATTGTAGTTAACAGTATAGTTCAATGTAGTTCAAAGGTTAATTTACTGGTTTTGCTAACTTTACTCTGGGTTACTTGACATTAATATTAGGGGAAGTTATGTAGAAGATATACAGAAACATGACATTATTTTTTGCAGTTTTTCTCTAAAATTATTTTAAAAATTAAAAATAAATTAATCTGGCATAGATAAAGCCCAGAGGCCCCCTCTGCAAAGGCTAATACGAGCCTGTCCTGGGGATCCACATCCAGAACCTGACATACTTCTCAGCGCAGTAGCTCCCACTGAAGTTGAAACCACAATTAAAAGTTAAGTCTTAGCAGAAAACAAGCCTTCATGAAGGAGAGTTCAGGGCCAAGGATCAACCAAAAAGAGAATTTGAACCTAAAAATTAGAGAAAATAAGCCACTATTAAACAGGCCCTTAAAGTATGTTTCAAATGTTTAAAGAGGTAGAAACAACAAAAACCACTAATAAACAATAGAAAAGGGCACTATAAAAGTTTAAGCATGTTTGACAAAAAATCCTTGAAGGAAAGATAAAGGAATTGAAAAAATATGTATGTATACACACACACATACATACGAGGGCTATCCGGAAAGTATTTATCCATGTAATATGAAAAAGAGGCATTTATAGCTGGATTTTTTTCTGAATAGTCCTCATATACACACACAATAGTCAGATTCTCCTATATTTTAGACATAGCTGAAGTATTGTGACAGTTTTAATATATCTTTATATTATATGTTAATAAAAACATTTAGATTAAGAGCAAAAAGCAAAAACACAGTATTGACTGATGGTACAACTCATTCCCCTGAGAGATCTTACATGCCATGAATGTAAATCAGTTCAAAATGATATAAGAACAAGGAGTCACCAGAAGCAGCTAAAGTTTAGAAGTAAGGTCAAGGTGGTCCCACGCCCAGAGCCTGAACACTGAGTTGACATGATTATGAATTTAAACCATAATTGGACAACCTTCTCTCACCTCTTCCACCTGCCAAGCACAGCTTAAGGTAAGAGAAAGCAAGAAACAATAGGAAATATGAAGAGATGTCTTTTGTTCCAGTGCCTGAAGTGGGTAATTAATGAAATGTTTTCTTTCTTGTTGGACTGTGCACTATTTATCTTACAACTTTCTTCCTCTAAAGATCTCCTGCACTTTCCTAGCTGCACCCATCTGGAAGACAAATGGGGGTGGTATGTGTTTGATTTCTCTAGTGTTGGAGACTTGAAAAATTATAGCCACAAGTCTAGAGTAGCCCACATTTGTGTAGTTAAATGATTAGTTGTGCTTGTGCCAAAGGATAACATTACAGAAGTGTGAAATGCATGGTTGGTTTCATTAGTACCTTGAAAATATGCATTAATGTAAGTACTTAGATTTTGATTCTGTGATGTAATCAGGTACCTCAAATCATTGTTTTCAGCATTTTAAAATTCTGAGATTGTTCTTAAAGGAAACATTAGCACAGAGTTGTTGTTTTTTTTAAATCTTAGACTGGGTTTGATTCCCAGCCAGGGAACCACCACAAAAAAAAAAAAAAAAAAAAAAAAAAATCTTAGAAGCTAAAATGGGGTTGCTGCATTTTAGTACAAATGAATGTTAATCCTTTTTTCTCCAAAAGTAGTTCTGCACTGTGGCGCCTTTGAAGAGCAGCGGGGATGTTCTGTTTTTAGCAGAACCCAGAACTAGTTATTCCCCTCAGATGCTCATAACACTCCAAGTGGGAGACGAGAGTAATCATTGCCTGGATTTCAAGTCCAAAACCAGCATGTGTTTGGATCGCTGTTTTGCATTTTCCTGATACTGTTCTTTTGGATTCCTTGTGAGACAGATGTGATACACAAACTAGGAGTAAAGTTAAAAACAAAACAAAACACCTCATTAGCTAAATTTAAATCAGAACATCATATGTGGCCCATTAACCCTAACCTTTTTTGCTCTACCTTTCCTGAACAAAATGTAGATCAGCAAAAAAGAAGAAACCAAAAACCAGTGTAACTCCCCCATCAGTGATACTGCAATCATTTTGTAAGTTTTGCTCTCTCTCTTTAGATAAATAGTCAACTTAATCTTATTTGGTGACTGGAACAATGAAGATCATTTGCTTGTTAATTGATCTTACAGTAAGCTATCGATTTGGATTTATAGCATACAAGGGCAGGTGGAAGGCTAGGAGAAGGGCCAAAGGTTTGGAATTGGTGCAGGATATAATCTGGAAAGAAGGATTGGTAGCATTTTTTAACTGCTGGAGGAAAATGGCCCCATGACCTTGAGAGCCCACCCTTTTGTGCCTAATTCTGTTGATCTCCTGACACATTTCATGGAAGTTTGCTGAGCTTCCCAGTATTTTTAGCCAAGGTAGAGGACTTTGTGGCTAGGCAAGCCTGGTCCAGAAAGCGATAGTCTATTTTCTAGTCTTTGGCTTTTAATGTTAGGTAATTTAGAGGTTTTGTCATACTAACTGCCTTGGAGGGATGGACTCTTGTGAAAAATGTCCCCCTTAATGTCTTTTCCTTGACTGTGGGGCTCTCCTTAACTGATTAACTAGGCATACACATCAATTCTTCATAATGCATTTCCTGCCCAGGCTGCCCCACCCCCACCTTTTCTCCACACAGGATAAACCAGCATCTCAACTATTTCCGCAGGGTCAAAAGTATGCTTTGGCCTATGACAAAGTCCTCCATGCCTCAACCCCTCTTTAGATCATTAAGGTTTTGCCTACTGAGGTTACTGGCCCCTGGACCTCAGAAATTAGGGTTTGTATGATGTTCACATCAATGGGTTCAAAGTTACTGAATTTTCAGATGCTGCAAAATTTAGAGGAATGGTATTGTGATGGGCGGCAATCAGAATTCAAAATGATATCAACAGGCTAAAACACAGACCCAAAACACCGAAGTTTCATTTATTCCTACTAAATTTAAAAATTCTATTTCTAGGTTTTAAAAAATCTGTAATATACATATAGGATATGCATATTGTCTAACAGGATTTTAGAGAAAGATATTTGAGCATGTTAACTTACCTGTTAGGGTTCATTAAAAGCATTGGGGATATTTGCAAGATCAACACAGCCTTAGGCACTATAAACAGAAATAATGCCCCAGGGAGGGGATATAAGAATTTCTTATCTCCTCTGCTGCTTACTTGAGGAATACAGATGTCATATTTTGACAGAAATGTTTATGAATTGGATGGAGAGGTGGAACTGGAAACCATGTCATTTCAGGAAGAAATCAAGAAACTAGGTGTTTACCCTGAGGAGTGAGGCCTCATAGGAGAAGAAGCTGTCTTCACATATCCAAAGCGTTATCATGGGAAAGGGGATTGACTTGCCTTATGGTATTCTGGAAGACAAACACCTCATAGAAAGTAGGTATTGGCCCAGTGAAAAGAACAGTTCTCTCAGTAGGTCAACACAGAAAAGCCATTCTCTAGAAGTCCTTCCCATCACTCTTTGGTAAGGACCTCCCTCCCATGGCACTAACCTTGTTCCTCACCTGTCCTCCCAATAGAAGGGCTGCATGTCTTGGCCCCAAGGCCTCCCAGCCCATCTAGTCCTTTTCCAAGACTCTCATGAGCCATGAGGTGGAAGGTTAGGACCTAGATACCCACATGGGAGATGATGCTATGGATGTGACCGAACAAAACTAGCTCAAGCACTCCCCAGAGTCAGTATGATGGGGAAATACTCCATTCCCCCACTCCATTATGTTTGATGATGTCATAAAGTGAATAGAGAAAAATATTTAGTATGTCTTGGAAAAGTAGCTATGAATACAGTTGAATGATTTATAAATGTAAATGGATTATAAAAAACTACAGTTAATAACACAGTCTATCATTTGTACATAAGAACAAACAATCTCAATTTCATGGAGCAACAATTAAACTCACTGAAAACTGACTAGACTGTATAGTAGTACTACTGATACACGAATGCATTCATTAAACAAGTATTCAGCACAAGCTACGTGATAGATGCTGTTGTGAGCACTGGGAATTTAGAATACATTGGAGAATAAGACAAATCCCCTATCACAATTGGGAGGCTATAAATAAACAACATGGAGGTCCTTGGGACCTTGACAAGAGCAGTCTCAGTGAAATGCTGGAGAAAGAAGCTAGCATGGGGTGGGGGTTGGGGGCGGAGGATGAAGGAGGGCTAGGAAGTGGGAATGAAGAGAACAGCAAATTTAGACTACTCTTTTGAGACATTTTGCTGAGAAGGGAGGCAGAGGCGGTGGCAACTGGAAGGTCGGGTTGTAGGGTAAGTGACATATGGTTGCCAAATATAATACAGGGAACCCAATTAGAATTTCCGATAAACCATGAATACTTTTTCTGTTGTTGTTGTTTAGTTTAAGTATGTCCTAAATAGTGCATGGGACACACATACTAAAATATTATTTGTTGTTTATCTGACATTTAAATTAACCTCAGTGTCTATATTTTTATTTGCTAACTGGGAATCTTAAAATGACAGGTACCAGATGTGTGGCGTGCTGATGGGATGGTCCAGGAGTGGCAGGGGAGGTAATTACTCATAATGCAGAAGACATAGAAGACAGTGAGAAGGGCGGAAACTCAGAGCGAAATGGGCAAATTGGCCTTTGCAGGAGCAAGGACGTTGTGCGAAGGAGGCGAAACAGAACTCAGTGCATTCAGGTCAGTCTGTGGATACGCAGAAACTGGTAACATTTTTGGTTCTGAAAAGAATTTCAAGTGAATATTTCTTTACCATTTCATTAGATTTATAAGTTCAGAGATTGTTTTTCTTTTTAATTTTTATTTTATTATTATTATTTTGTTGTTATGTGGGTAGTTCCCTGGCTGGGAATCGAACCCAGGCCGCAGCATTGACAGTGCCAAAGCCTTAGCCACTACACCCCCAGGGAACTCCCTCAGGGATTGGTTTTAAACAAGTAGCAAAACATTAATTCACGGGAAATTGTCTAATTTTGTGGTTGTTTAAAAATAAACCCTGCTTCATTTTTCCATGGCTAGTAAGATACATTCAGATTAATAGTGTCTGTTATTTGGGGTAACAAAATGACTGAGAAACATGATGGTATTTATTCTTTTAAATTTGTTAAGGTGTGTTTTGTGGGCCAGAATGTGGTCTGTCTTGGTGAATGTTCCATGTAAGTGTGAGAAGAATGTGTAATCTGCAGTTGTTGGATGAAGTAATCTATAAATGTCAATTAAATCCAATTGATGGATGGTGCTGTTCAGTTCAACTACCTCCTTACTGATTTTCTGCCTGCAGGGTCCATCAGTTACTGATAGAGAGGTGTTAAGTCTTCAAATGTAATAGTGGTCCATCTGTTTCTCCTTGCAGTTCTATCAGTATTTGCCTCACATTTTGTGCTCAGTTGTTACAAGTATACACACTAAGGATTGTTATGTCTTCTTGGAAATCTGGCCCCTTTATCATTTTGTAATGCTTCTCTTTATCTCTGATAGATTTCCTTGCTCTGAAGTCTCCTTTGTCTAAAATAATATAGCTACTTCAGCTTTCTTTTGATTAGTGTTGGTACACTGTACCTTTTGCCATCCCTTTACCTTAAATCTATCTTTGTGTTTATATTTATAGTGGGTTTCTTGTAAACAACATGTACTTGGGCCTTCTTTTTTTTTTTTTATCAATTCTAATAGTCTCTTTATTTTAATTGGTATAGTTAGACCATTCACATTTAAAGTAATGATTGCTCTGGTTGGATTAATGTTTGCCATCTCTGTTACTGTTTTCATTCATTCACCTTGTTCTTTGTGTCTGGTTTTTGTTTGTTGCTTTGCTTGTTTGTTTTTGTCTTCTACTCTTTTTCTGCCTTCTCTGGTTTTTTGAGTATTTTGTATTATTCCATTTTTTTCTCCTCTCTCAGTATATCAATTTCACTTCAATTTTTATTTTTTAAAGCAGTTGCCATGGAGTTTGTAATATACATTTATGACTAATCCAACTCCATTTGCAAATAACACTATACTGCTTCACAAATAGTACAAGTACCTTGTAACAAGAGTTCCAAGTTCTTTATCTGGTGCACTGAAACCTGGAAGATACGGTGTTGCTTAATTCACAATTAAGCACATATACACATGTGCCACCCAGACATACATGATCCTCCATAGTGTTGCCCAAGGTTACTATACAACTTGCTCAAACACCCCTCAACATTTGGGTGAAATTCCTGTCAGGCTTTTTCCTACCATATGTATTTTATTTTGCCTAGTTAAGGGATATACTGTATATACAATTTTCTATCCTGTCTTTCTTCATTAGCACTGCCATAATCATTTTCTAATGTAATCACTCATTTTCATCCATCATTTTATGTCTATGTATACACATTTTTCCCAATTCTTGTGTAATTTATCATTTTTTAAAATCTTATAGCTTCCACGTATCTGAGTTTATTTCTTTACTAAAAATATTTTTTCCTTTAGTGACTCGATTACATTTGTTTCTCTTAAAATTTGTTTGTTTGGCACTTTGGTTCCTTTAACATTTCAACAAAAGAACTGCTGATTCCTTCACCATTTTATCTGTATATGAAGTGTGTAATTAGTTCTGGAGGTAGAAGTTGGAGGTCAGGGTGTCACCTTGGTAGGGTGAGGGCTCTTCCTGGGTTGCTGATTTCTCATTATATCCTCACGCTATGGAAGGGGCTGAATATTTTTTCCTGTATAATTTAACCATTCCCCATGTTAAACATTTGGTTGTTCCTAATGTTATGCTTTTATAAATAATGACATCTAAATATCTTTGCATAGAAATGGTCTAATTTTCAGATTATTTCCTTAGAATAAATTTCTAGAGTTGAAATTACTGAGGCGAATGGTCTGAATAAATTTAAAGGGCCTTATTCCATATTATCAATTCTTTTTTGGAAATCTGGGCCAATTTATATCTCCAGTATCTATTTTCAGAATATATCTCATTGTATCCTCACCAGCATTAAATGAAAGAACTATGTTAATATGTTAATACATTTTTAATATTTTATAATTTGACCAAAGAAAGTTTTCACATAATTTTCTTTTTTGGGGGGGGTAGTTCCCTGGTTGGGGATCGAACCTGGCCGCAGCCTTGAGAGCGCTGAAGCCTAGCCACTACACCACCAGGGAACTCCCAATTTTCATAGTTATTATTTTATATCCGTATAATACCACATAGTAATTTTGTTTTACCATTATCTTGTTCTTTGATATTTAGGGTTCCCCCCCAATATGATACATTACCTAGAATAGCAAACTATCATAAACAACTATTATTTTTCTAGACTGTTTTCTAGCTTTTTCCTCTCTTTGAATTATTTTTCTTTTTTTTTTTAAATTCATTTTTATTGTTAGACTTATTGGGGTGACATCTGTTAGCAAGGATTACATAGGTTTCAGGCATACAATTCTACAGTGCATTGTCAACTTGACGTATAATAAGCTCACCACCTAATGTGACTTCTCTTTCCATCACCTTATATTTAGCTTCCCCCCTCCTCTCCCACCCCCTCCCCTTTCTCCCCTCCCTGACCCCCTCGTCCCCAAATAAACATTAAACTATTGATTGTGTTCATGGGTTGTTTGTTTGTTTGTTCATTTCTTTTCTCTTTGTTGCTTTCAGTTTTATATTCCACATATGAGTGAAGTCATGCAGTTCTTTGTTTTTTCTGTCTGGCTTATTTCACTTAGCATGATGATCTCCAGGTCCATCCATTTTGTTGCAAATGGCAATATTTCATCTTTTCTTATAGCTGAGTAATATTCCATTGTGTATATGTACCACAGCTTCTTTATCCAGTCATCTGTCGCAGGGCACTTTGGTTGTTTCCATGTTTTGGCCACATGGTGAACAGAGCTGCAATGAACATTGGGGTATATAAGTCTTTGCGGACAAAGGTTTTCAAGTCTTTTGGGTAGATCCCCAGAAGGGGGATTGCTGGGTCAAATGGTAGCTCCATTCCCAATTTTCTGAGGAACCTCCACACTGCCTTCCACAGTGGTTGTACCAGTTTGCACTCCCACCAGCAGTGTACCAGAGTTCCTTTTTCTCCAC